>CAUYON010060601.1:0-64115 GCA_963573935.1 Arctocebus calabarensis
TTTTGAGACAGAGCCTCAAGCTGTCACCCTGGGTAGAGTGCTGTGGCATCACAGCTCACAGCAACCTCCAATTCCTGGGCTCAAGCGAGTCTCCTGCCTCTGCCTCCCAAGTAGCTGGGACTACAGGTGCCCGCCACAACGCCCGGCCAGTTTTTTTTTGGTTGCAGCCGTCATTGTTGTTTGGCAGGCCTGGGCTGGATTCCAACCCGCCAGCTCAGGTGTAGGTGGCTGGCACCTTAGCCCGCTGAGCCACAGGTGCCGAGCCTGAAGTTTATTTTTTGCATATGCATACGCAGTTGGTTTAAAACCAACTGGTTTTCCCCTGCATGGCCTTTCTACCTTTGTTAAGACTCAGGCGACTGTGTTTGGGTGTGTTTATTCCTTGAGTCTTGGTTCTGTCCTGTCGGCCTATGTCTCTGGTTTTGTCTGTCCTGTAGTACCTGCTTTGCTGTGGTTTCATGGTAGATTGTAAAATTGGGCAGTGAGAGTCTTCTTTGTGCTTCTTTTTCAAAATGATTTTGGCTACTATAGTTTGTCTTTTGTGAATTTTATTATCAGCTAGAATATTTCTATAAAAAATCCTGCTGGGATTTTGGCTGGGCTTGGTGTTAAGTCTATAGATCAGTTGGGGAATAATTGATGCCTTAGTCATTTGAGTCTTTTAAGTGATGAATCTAGTCTCTCCTTTGACTTCTTTTGTCAGTATTTTATAGTTTTCAGTCTCAGGTCCTATACACATCTTGTTTATACCTGTGCATTTCATCTTTTGGAGGTTTTATCAAGGGTTCCTCTTGTGTCTCTGCTTTTTACTTGTTCATTGGTCGTGTATAGAAATGCAGTTAGTGTTTCTGTTTGACCTTGCATCACGTGATCTTGAAAAACTCATTTATTCTAAGACCTTTTTTGTACATTCTCGGAATTTTATATGCAGAAAATCACATTATTTGTAAACAGGGACAGTTTCAGTTCTTACTTTTTAATCTGATGCTAATTTTTGGTCTAGGGCTGGGGGCTTATTTCACTGGCTAGAACCTAGTGTGCTGAATGTGAGTGGCAAAGGAAGCCCTCCTTGACGTCTTCTCAGCCCTGGATGTGTGTGGGTCAAAACACTGTCTTCAACCATTAAGTGTGATGTAGGATCTTCGGTAGTCTAATCTTTTTCTTTTGTTTTTTTGAGACAGAGTCTTACTATGTAGTCCTTGGTAGAGTGCTGTGGTGTCACAGCTCACAGCAGCCTCAAACTCTTGGGCTTAAGCAATTCTTTTGCCTCAGCCTCCCAAGTAGCTGGGACTATAGACGCCCGCCACAACGCCTGGCTATTTTTTGGTTGTAGTTGGCCTAGGCTGGATTCGAACCCACCAGCTCAGGTGTATGTCCTAGCCACTGAGCTACAGACGCTGAGCTGATGGTCTAATCTTATTCTAGATACATTTTTGAAGTATTCTAGTTAAGTATGATGTTGGGAAAATAAAGCATTTTTCTTCTAATTTCATCATCTATAAATGAACCCTGTTACCATGCAAATATGCACCTGCAGACATGTGAGGGGTCGTAGTAAATGCACTTCACCCTTTGCTGTGTCACTCATCAGTGTCCATGGTGACAAACACACTTAGCACAACTTTGACGGTTCTGTAGTGTCCTGTTGCAGGTGGATGTACCATAATTTATCGACCCACTCTTCTCTTGTGAAGTACTTAGTTTGTAGCCAGTTTCTTTCTGCTGGTTTCACCATATCCTCAGGTGTGTGTCTTTAAGACTTCTTTTCTGAGTGCTTTTCCTAGAAGTGGAGTTACTGGGTCAGAAGACGTATAGCTCTTGATTCGTGTTTGTTAATGCTCACCTATGACCAGCTGCTTACATGTATGAGATGTCTAAGGGGGTCGGTAGGAGGGGCTTCAGCTGTATAAGCTTTGGCAGGTTCCTTAGCCTCTTAGCAAAGCCCTGGGAAGTGGAGGGAGGGGGAGAGAGCTTCCCTATGGTCTCTTGACTTTAACCCTCATCTCCTGTTCTCCTCATCCCCTGGAGTATAGTTAGAAAGCATATTTTACAACATCTTCTCCTTATACTTCTATTTTATTTAAAAGGAAGGTCCCTTTAATGTCAGTCACCCTGTACCACCTCTGTGGTTTTTGTCACACCTGTGTATAACTGGCTTTATCATTTACTTTTTTTTTTCTTTGAATCCACTCACTTTTAGAAAACTTTGATTTATTTTAAAGGGATTCTTTATATCACTGCAGTAAACGGAAAATCAGTTTTTAAAAAACAGAAGAAATGCCCAAGTATTAAAATAAAGATTTGGTGAGGCCCTCCAGTGGGGAACACGGCGCATTCGAGAGATTCTGTCTGGGTTCATTCTCTTTGTATTTTTCCCTTTCGTTGAATACTGAGGAAGCTGGATTCACCCACCCTTCACACGGGGGCAGCACTGGACAGGTGCTGAAGAGGCCACAGGGAGTGGGGGTTTCTGCCGGTTGATCTGGAGAGATTGGGTTCCCACTGCAACTGTGGGGCTGGGAAAGACACTGTGTCCCCTCTGTCCTATGGTTGCCTCATCATCACCATGGTAATCACCAGGGACACATCAAACTACAGCGCCTCATTTGGGGAAGGTGTGAGTCAACAGCTTAAGGACTTTATCTTGGGGAGAGCTCAGCCTTTCACAGATGGGTCACTGACTGGTCACAGAGGGCGAGGGATTTCCTTGCAGCCCCTGGTGCTCCAGCAAATCACTCTGGGGTGGGGATGGGGAGCAGCTGGTCAGGCCCTCCAGGCACCTGAGTGGCTCCTTTCGTCTGCAGCTTCCTGAGCAGCTACAGCACAGCCTCCCCCAACTTCTCCAAGTGGTTTTCTAAATGGAATGTTGATTTGATGAAGTCACTCTGTTGGCTATAAACAGAGCCAGGTATGGAGGAGTGATCTTCATCTGAGCTGTGTAGACCCTAGAGCTCAAGAAGAGGGAAGTCCCGGGAGGTGGAGGAGAGAATTGCCCCGAGATGTGGCTGACAGGGCTGAGCCATTTGTGCATCTGGGCTCGGAGGCCCCGTCCTCACAAGCTGCCTCTGTCACCCAGCAGCAGCACAGAGAAGCCAGGGAGGGCCTCAGCCTGGGGTGCAGAGAGGACCTGCTCCGGAGCAGCCTCCTCATCCCTCTTAGCATTTTCTGAAAATTAAAAATTTTAAGAGAGTGACAATAGCAATATATTTTTGTTTTTAAATATTACTTTGTTATAGAAAATTATAGAACATAGCTGAACAACCAAAAAAAAAAAAAGTTAAAAATAAAAGCCCCATGACCTCACCACTGTGCAGCGGGTCTGCTAATGCCCCCCTCGTGTGCAGAGCTGTGGGGCTCTCTCCTGCCCTGTGTCCCTGCCCTCTCTGGTTTATAGCAGAGAAGACAGACACCTGACCCTGAAGCCGACCTCCTTGGTCCCACGAGCCTGCCGCCCTAGGGCAGGGTTTGGTGTTCCCTTGGTTCATTCTTCACGGAGCTTCTGAGGTATATGTGGAGGGCCCCAGCAATACCTAAGTGTGGTAGTTCCTGCTTTTGATGCGGATGTTCTTTCTTGCTGAAGTATAGTGCAGAAAAGCAACATATACAGCAAGGGCTGCCGTTGTGAGCGGAGGCGTGGTCAGATGCATCGAAAACAGGCAGATGCAGACCCAGTGATGCACCTAAGTGGTTTTACTGAGAGAGCGTGTGGCGTGTCTATACCAAGCAATGGTATTTCCATCTGTATACAGTCTGCACTAGAGGCTGACTGTGGTGAACTGATAAATGAGACAACCTAGTTGCAGAATAATTTTTAATCGAACCCCGTTTGATAAAGTAAATTGTGAGTGTGTTGGGGTGGTGATTATCTGAACATAGAGGAAGGAGTCAAATTTATATACTGGGTTTTTTTTACCATTGGTTACCAGAGGGAAGCTGTAAACAAGGGGATACAGACTTCAAAGAAACAAACCAAAAAATTAATGAAGCATGGAAGATGTTTCATCCATGAAAAATTATATTTAGGGAGTGTGTGCATGCCTGGGGGAAACAGGATAAGGATGGATATAAAATGTTAATGGGGTTTATTTCTAGGTGTTGGGGTTTCATCTCGTTTTTTGCATTCCTTCTTAAAAGTGTTTTGACTGAGTATTTTGCAATAAGCATTTTTAATTTTACAGTTTTAGAAGAAACCTAGTCTTAAGATCTTTTCATTGCTAGGAAAGAAAAAAATTCTACTTGGCGGCGCCTGTGGCTCAGTGAATAGGGTGTTGGCCCCATATACTGAGGGTAGTGGGTTCAAGCCCAACCCTGGCCAAACTGCAACAAAAAAATAGCCGGGTGTTGTGGCAGGCGCCTGTAGTCCCACCTACTTGGGAGGCTGAGGCAGGAGAATCGCCTAAGCCCAGGAGTTGGAGGCTGCTGTGAGCTGTGTGACGCCACGGGACTCTACTGAGGGCAATAAAGTGAGACTTTGTCTATACAAAAAAAAAAAAAAAAAGAAGAAGAAGAAAAGAAAAAAATTCTACTCTGCTTAAAGCATCGGTTCTCAACTTGTGGGTCATGATCCATAGGAACTGTATTAAAGAGCTGCGGGCATTAGGAAAGTTGAGAACCACTGGCTTAAAGGCACTCTGGGTGGCTCGGCGCCTATGGCTCAACGGGCTAAGGCGCCAGCCACGTACACCTGAGCTGGCGGATTCGAATCCAGCCCAGGCCTGCCAAACGACAATGACGGCTGCAACCGAAAAATGGCCGGGCGTTTTGGCGGGCGCCTGTAGTCCCAGCTACTTGGGAGGTGGAGGCAGGAGACTCGCTTGAGCCCAGGAATTGGAGGTTGCTGTGAGCTGTGATGCCACTGCACTCTATATAGGGTGACAGCTTGAGGCTCTGACTCAAAAAAAAAAAAAAAAAGGCACTCGGGGTGAAGACCCTCAAGGGAGTTGTGGCACAGGCAGAAGATGTGGGAGTGGCTCCTGTGTCTGGCATTACAAAACTAAGACTGAATCCAAAAAGAGGCAGAGAAAAGTTCTTGTGGGCCCTAGGGGCAGGGAGACCTGGCTTTGAATCTTGGCCTTGTATCTTACTGGTGGTCATGTGACCTAGGTCAGAGACCTTGTCTATCCAACTCCTCTCCTGTAAAATAAGGAGAGTGGGTCCCTGTAGGTTTTATCTCCGAGTGAGGAATGGATGGATGGATGGATGGATGCTTGATTCAATGCCTGTGAAGTCTCAGTACTCAGCGGTGGTGGCTTTCTCCCTGGTCCTGAGGGTGCATCCTCAGCCAGTGTTCGCAGGGAGTGGGGGGGTATGGACTTGGTCAGCTGCTTTTCTTCTTTATCTTTCTCTTTCCTTGTCTACTTAGTATGCGTTTCTGTAAATGGGGAGAATACTAGTGCGTGGCTGACACTGAATAGGCACCTAACAGACTGCTGGTTTCAAACAGCCCAAGCACAGCACTAGTCAATGTTCTGAAATTTGGGGCCCTAGGCCGAGTTCATGCATCAGATTATTTCCTCCTGCCTTGTTTTTATTTCTGAGTAATGTCTTGGCTATTTGAGTTTTTTTCTGATTCCATATAAAACGAAGTATTATTTTTTCGAGATTTTTAAAGTATGACAGCAGACCTTTAATAGGGATTGCATTAAAAGAGCTCTTCTTGAAGTCACTCTGAAAATGTGTCCTTGGTAACTTAGCCTTTTCCAGTGATAATCTCTAAAACAAGAATATATTGATCCTTTTAAGATGCAGATAGTGTCCTTTTCTTAACGCAGATTCCTCCGCACCTTGGGTCTAAATTGCCAATTTTTAAATATATTTTTTAACATTCTTGTACCTGCAGAGAAAATGAAGTGCTGAAAGTCCAGCTGAAGAAATATGTAGGAGCTGTCCAGATGCTGAAAAGAGAAGGCCCAACAGCTGAAGGTGAGGGGGAGATAAGCTGGGGGGAGGGGCTGAGCTGTGTCAGTGTTCCCTGTAACTGGTTCTTCGTAGACATTCCATGTGTAATGAGCACGTACATGGGTGAATTGGAGGAACAGTGATGGTCAGGATTCTGGGAACTTAATTAGTAGGGTTAAATGTGTAACTGATAGTACAAGACTCACCTGCTAGATTATCAGCATAAGCCATACCAATTTGTGTACTTAAGCAACTTTATGTCCAGAATCTTGAGACACTTGCAATGCAGTGAGTCTTGTGGTGTTGCTCGCACACCAGGCCAGGGGTAAAAGCAACAGAATGCCGACATGGTAGAGAACCAGCGCCCTGGACTTAGGCTGACCAGGTTTCAATCCCCAGCTGTGGTTGAGTTTCTTATTCTCTGTGTACCTTGGTTTTCTCATCTGTAAAGTGGGATTATTCGATAGCACCTACTTCATGAAGCAATCCATCCAGACAACTTTGCATAATGCCTACAGTAGAGTAAGCACTGCAATATGGGAGTCTGGATATGGCCTACATAGTAATATCATAGAGACATGAAGTTTTTGGAAGCTTATGTGTTTTATTATGGTCTCCATTTGCTCGGGATCACATGTTGGTGATACCTTTATGGTAACATGCCTTTCTTTATTCATATTTGGTTTGTAACCAGGATCAGTCTGGAGGAGGCTATAAGTGCAGAATTAATCATATCTACTTCTGTGGGCTCATTGCCCTTTCCATACAGATAATGCTATTATGGCTCTGAATTAATTTCATCATGCAGAGTTTTATATATATGTTGGTCTTGCCAATTTTCATTTCTCATCTCTGTTTTCCCAGCTACTGACTCTTACAGTCACTCATTATATTCATTATGCGTTTTGAGTGAATAATATTTGTCTAGCCCTTTACCCTTTTCATGCAAGTTTAAATGTACTCTGATTTGACGCAGTAACCTGTGATGAATAGGTATTTTTTTCTCTATGTTAAAAAGCTTGTTGCTGGAGGCTTAGGAGAGCTTTAGGGGCTGGTACATGTATCTGGGGTGGAAATGAATGCTTGCATTTTCCTCCAAATCCCTGGTTCTTTGCATTATAAAATTCTTATATTTTAGTGTGTGCAGAGGAGTTACCTGGGGAGCCCATTGAAACATGCCTCTTCTTAGGACCCTGCGTCTGGAATTTGCTTTGGTGGATTTAGGAGGAGGCTCTAGACAACTTGTCAGGATGAGTAACTGCAACGCAGGCAGCTGTGTGCTGTGCCACCATCTTTTGTGGATTCTCCTCTGCCTCCACAGTAGTAAGAAAAGTAAACCTTGGGAGAGAAGCACTACTGGACTTGTTGTTGATTTGAAAACCTGAATACTACAAAATGCATTTCTGTCTAGGTGGATTTTTGGAGTGACTCTCCCTAAATGAGCACAAAGAACCTACAATGTACAGAATGATTTTTTTCTTTCTTCTTTTATTTTTTTGAGACAAGGTCTCCCTCGGTTGCCCAGGCTAGAGTGCCATGGTGTCAGCTGAGCTCATACCGACCTCAAACTCCTGGGCTCAAATGATTCTCCTGCCTCAGCCTCCTGAGTAGCTAGGACTACAGGCGCCCTCCACAATAGCCTGGTTAATTTTTCTATTTATAGTAGAGATGGAGTCTTGCTCTTGCTTAGCCTGGTCTCGAACTCCTGGGCTCAAGTGATCCTACCTCCTTGGCCTCCTGGAGTGCTGGGATTACAGGCCCAGCACCTGAAGTTCTAGTTTCCCAAAACCCAGCCTGAATGCTCTAAACCAAAGCTGGATGTCAGCCTTTTTGGGAGGCAGTGGCAATAGCTGTTGGGCAGAGTAAAGTGGAGATGCTCAAGCTCATTTTTCTGTCCCACACAGCAACAGTAAACTGTATCACCATGTAGTTTAAGATCGTGTCACCTTGTCTGCAAATCCTTCTTTAGTGGAAGGTCTTCATGAAAACCCTCAAGTGTGGGTGTGTGCTGGTTCCTTATTATTGCCTATGGAAATCCTGAAATTTACTCCTCTTCTCACTTCAAAAATATTAGTGAGGACTAGCTAGATGCCAAGGACCCCAAACAGCCCTAATAAAAGGCAGTTCATTAAAAAATTGCATAGTGGCCTCCTTTCAACAGTTTTTTTTCTAATTTCAAGTATCAATTCCTAGCGAATTGCTGCCTTTGTTTGTTGAAAACCATTGTGTATGTCCTGGCCAGTCTGTGGGTGGTCTGGATGTCTGGGAGTTGGAAGTAGCTGAGACTACAGGTATGTGCCACCACCCCTGGATAATTAAAAAAAATTTTTAGCAAGGGTCTTGCTATGTTGTCTGGGCTGGTCTTGAACTCTGGGCCTTAAGCAATCCTCCTGCCTCAGCCTTCCAAAGTGTTGGTATTATAGGTATGAGTGGCCTCAGAATCCTTTCTTGATCTACTGACTTTCTTAGTTCCTGGTGTTGGGGATGGATCCAGAAACATCTTCTAGCTTCCTGAATTCTAGGTAGGAACCAAGAATGTATTTCCCACAACTTAAGATGTTTAGTTTGAGATTCTATTCTATTCTTTGTTTATTTATTTTTAGCAAGAAATTGCTTATGAAATTGTGAGCTCATCAGTAGGGAAAAGAGTGAAAAATCATTTAAGTCTCAGATGCCTTCAGGGTTGAATAGATTTCTGAGGGCTATTCTGGGATCCTCACCTTCACCTTCATTATTACATTCTTGTGGAAAAATGCCTCCAGAATTAAAAAAAACCACCAACAACTTAAAACAAACTTTTAGAATAGATTGTTGACAGCCTTCAGTTTTACAGTTATCAAATTTCAGATTCTCATGCTCTTTCTTTTTTTTTAAGAATGATCTAGTCCCTCCAAGAAAATTATGACTTACTCAGCAATGTATGGAGTAGAATTTTGGGTGCTTCATTATCTAATTGAAAGATTCGTTTTTTTCTTAATGTGGTTCGGAAGTGAGGTTGGGTTTCTCAGCCCGGAAGTGCTGATTTCCCATGTCAGGGTCGGATCTGGAAAGCACATGCCTGCCTTTGTTCCTGGGTCTCTCTCATCTTGGAGCAGGTTGTCTTGCACTCTCCCTATGTGATCAGAGATGGGCCATAATGGCCGCCACCTGGCAATCCAGCTTCCATTGTCACTCTGATTGGGCATTTGAGCAATTCTGTTGTTAAAGACCCTGGATATCCTTTCTCCTCTCCATGGAGCCAGTGTAGGGCAGTTTAACTTCTGGCAAGAGAGCAGATCACTCTCCAGACGCTTGTCACCTGTGGCTTACTGCTGAAGTTTGAAACAAGATGTGTGGCACAGTGGCTTCCTGTTTGTAGAAGCCTGCTAGCAGCTTGCTGAGGGGTCTCTGGAGCAGGTCAGTCACCTTAGGCTCGGAGACCAAATGGGTTATGTTGACAAGGCTGGCTCATTCTCTTAGGAGGAGACCCAGACCTGCCAAGTCCACAGACAGCATTGTACAACCAGAAGAATACTTAGGACCCACCTTTCGTGTGCAGGCCTATTCTTCCTCCGGGCTGATCAACTTGAGAAGCTCGAGTCTCACCTATTGGCTGCTTAGTGAACCAGAAAAGAGGAGCTAGTTGGCTGGTTCAGATGTTCAGTGGCATCAGATCTGGTGGAAATGTGTCCATCCCTTGGAGAGGGAATGTTCTGTAGGCCTGGAGAAGCCCTTTATTGAGTCAGCTTCTGGCTCTTCACATGGCCTGTTTCCTTTTTCTAGCTCATGGTTTGTCTTGGAATTCTTAGGAGCACTGGTTCTGGTGTGTGCGTGTTGCCAGGTAGCTGTTGTGTGAGATGCTGACATCATGCACACCATGCTGCAGTTGTGTGAGATGCTGACATCATGCACACCATGCTGCAAATGGTGCTTTGTTTCCGTTTATAATTAGTTGTGGATCTTCTCCTTCTTCCTCAGGTTCTTGGTAGGAAACAGAGGCAGGAATCAGATAACTGGTGACCAAAATAACATTTTTATTGCTGACAGTTGACTGAGACTCTAGCTTGACCTCTACCAAGAGTCACACTCCCTGACTCTGCCTTCCTGCCTTCCAAGTCTAGACTTGGGAACCTCCCTTGGGTGACATTGTTGAGTCTTCAGAATTGCTTCTTATTCTCTGGGGGAACCCTTGAGGAAGAGGGTTCAGGGGAGCATTTTATATTTTAATACATGGACTTCACCTAATTTTGAATCTCACCCATCAGGTAGGTTTAGGGTGCGGGCAGTGAGGCTGAGTTGCCTCATGGAAACGTGGTTCTGTGTGGAGGTCCTTCACTGAGAACTGTGAGGACTGCAGCTACTGAGATGACTCTCAGGGGAGCGTGGAGGGCGGCCAGCTCAGTGAGGGATTGTGGTTAAAGGTGCTGCTTCCATTGCATCTGATTGTCTGGAGTGAGGCAGTGTCAGAAGGCGCAGCTGTTCTGCTTGCGGGCAGCATCTGTCTCCAGTGGTTTTACCTCATCCTAATCCCTGCATCAGGCCCCAAGAAAATGGCTGTCTCAGCCGATACCCCGGGAAGCATTGTACAGTCCTTCTTCTCGTGTGCTGCGATGGGTGTGAGTAGGTCAGTGTGTCTGTGGTGAGGGCACTGAGGACTTAGAGGCCTGTGTGACCTTCTGTGTTTTAGTCTCCTTCTCCGTAAACTGGGAAGGTAATAGTACCTTTCTCATAGGGGTTTGGGCCAAGATAAGATGAATTAATACAAAGAAAGTATGTAGTTCCTGGTGTTCTATAGGCACTCAATAAACAATAGCTATTATTATTATTTTTGCTATTTCACTTTACCTGTCAGAGCCCTTTTTAGAGTCATAAAGTTAGGATTAAGATAGTATATATACTTCATATGTTGTTGTGAAGGTCAAGTGTTCAATTACATAATTCAGATGACATGCTTGGATCAGAGTCTGGGATTTAGAAAACAGACCCGGAAGATCCACAGGTCTTCATTCCCGGGCTACACAAATGTGCCGTCCGGTGGAACTGCACCATTCAGTTTGCCTCCAACCAGATTATTCTGGTCACATGGAGGTTCTGTTTCTCATGGCCACAGTTGGCTTTTGACTTTCACTCTGCCATGGTTTCATCATTCAGAGCTCTTTTGATTATAAGGGTCATAAAATCATTTTATCTGGCTTAAGCAAAACAAGTCCTGGAGTATCAGCCTTCAGGGATGGTTTGATCCAAGGATCAAATAATATTGGGAGTTGTGTTTTTTTCTTTTATTTGTTTGTTCTTCTATTTCTCTGCTTTGTTTTTTGTTTTTGAGTGATGTGCCGGCAAATGTTTAATAACCAGCTCTCTCTCTCTCTCTCTCTCTCTTTCAAGTCCTGATTTAGGGTGTTTGCAGGTTTTGGTGGTGTCAATCCTCCTGCTGCACTTGACTTCAGTCTACCAGTACAACATCCGAACACAGTAGGGAAGAGGTGTGCACAGTCAGCCCCGTGGGTCGGTACACACCGGCTCCTGCACCCCACTGTGTGCTGGCTCTGTTTTCAGTCAGGTGTTCTCCAGTTGGCAAGAGGCGGCCAGCTGTGGGGGTTTAGTCTTCCCAGCGACCACAGCAGGACAGAGTACTTCTCTTCTCTACTAGTTTCTGTCAATGGAAAAGAAACCATACTCTGTGAAATAATTTAAAGACGTTTATTCTGAGCCAAATTTGACCCAGAGCCATGCCCAAGAAAGCATAAGCAAATGGACTCACAGTGCTAGAATTATAGTTTGATTTTATACATTTCAGGGAGGCAGGAATTATAGTCAAGTTGTAAATACATAAGTGGAAGGCATACATTGGTTTGGTCCCAGAAGGTGGGACATCTGGAAGTGGTGGCTTATGGCTTATAGGTAGGTTTATCAAGATTCTTTAGCTGACAATGAGACAGCTCATAGAGCAGGCATTAGCAAAAAGGAATGCTGAGTTAAAATAATAACCTGTTAATCAGAGGGAAACTACAGGACATATGCCCAGACTAAAGTGGTTTGTTATGAATGTGTAGGTCCCGCAGGTAGGTCTTACATAGCCTTAGGTCTGTTAATGAGTCTCAAAAGAAGTCTCTAAGAAGAGAGGGGATGATGAGGCCTGTCCAGTCTCCTTTCTTATGGCTAGGAACTGAGTTTTAGGGGATCCCTTTGGCCAAGAGGAAGTCCAGTCAGCCACTAGGAGGGAGCCTTAAGATTTTATTTTAGTTCATATTTCCTTATTAACCATCTATCTATCTATCTATCCACCCCACAGAGCAGTTCTTCTCTATATTGGCTTTTAATTGAGTCACATGAGAAGTTTTAAAAGACCCCAATGCCATCTCCACCCAGACCCATTGAATCAGTAGTAGGAACCAGGCAGGAGTGTTTTTACGTTTCCCAGAGGATCCCAGCGTGTATATTGGAGTGCAGCGGCTGGAAGCGCTGCCTTGGAGGACGTCATTTTCCAGTTAATGACATCCAACGTCAGCAAATAGACTACAGATCTGTCCCATGCTCTGACATTGGCCAGTGGCAGACATTGTTGAGTTAGTTCAAGAGTACATTTTTCTTCTTGAATCCAGCCTTGGCCACAGAATTTGGTTTTCTAAATAGGCACCATTAAGTTAAGAAGACCATGGATGGGGCTCAGTGCAGGCTGCTGCGCAGCCCACACTGTGCAGGTTGCCACAGTGTTTTTACTGGGCTCCCCGCCTCTGGCTTCCCACAAGGACCCACAGTGGGTGCTGATCAGGGCTCATCTCTGTCCTTGCAGCTGCACGTTCTTCTTAGTGTGCCCTTCCCACCTGGGTTCGTGTTTTTATCTCTCGATGTTCTCTCAGCTCCACAGTCACGCCTGCCTCCCAGCCCCCATCTGACTACTCTGCAGCCTTCACTCTTGGCTCGTCCAGTTTCTGAGCCTAGAAATGTCATTTCCTTCATCTTTGGTCAGGGCAGACGTTGGATTCATCAGAAGATCCAGCCCTTTTCTTGTCACCTTAAAGAAATCTAATTGCACTGTTCTTTCAATTTCCTACCTCTCTTGGCAGTCATTATGAGCAATAACCAAAGTCTGGCATTTGATTTTTGCCGTTATGACTTATTTTACGATCACGTCTTGTGTATGTATGTGCTATCTACTCTGCTGGACTCTGTGACCACACGAGAGGGACGGTCTGTGACTTAGTACCTTGTGGGTAATTTTCCCTCCTTGTATTGAAGGAGTAAGTACTCAGTAGGCTTTATCCAGGTGGCTCCTGGGAGTGGTTTCAGGGTAACAGAGAAGTTGGTATAGATGGGATCAGCATTCTGTGAGAAGGGAAAGAAGCGAGTGG
Source organism: Arctocebus calabarensis (assembly GCA_963573935.1). Lineage (NCBI taxonomy): Eukaryota > Metazoa > Chordata > Mammalia > Primates > Lorisidae > Arctocebus > Arctocebus calabarensis. Next base: position 13,230 of record CAUYON010060601.1, read on the forward strand.
AAGCAATGGTACCTACTTCTGGAGGGGAGGAACACAACTGTTCTCATTCTGCCTTTCTCCAGAGGTGCCGCACGTGCCTCTGCTCACACCCCATTGCTGAGGACCAGCCATATGGCCCTGACTAGATGCAGAGAGGTCTGGGAAGTGTCATCTTTGGCTGGGCAGCTGCTTTCCAGCAAGAACCCTGTTCTGTAGAAGGGGAGCACTGAGCTTTGGTGGACAGCTGGCCATCTCTACTGTCCCTCTGGGCACTCATTTGATGTGTGTGGTTTCCATTTTTTAATCTGTTTGTGTAGCTCTTTAGAAAGAGACCTCATGTCCCAGATACTTTAGAGTTTGTGCCCGTGAGGGTCTCAGAAGGAAAGCCTGGCCGGTTGTAAGGGTCTCTGATAGGAATGGTGTCTAAGAATGTGGTAGAGACATGTCTGTCAAAGATACTGAGTCATTTATTTCTGTGATTATGGAGATGCTTGTGCTGCTAGGTTGTGCTTTAGGAATTGTGCTTTACTTAGCTTTGTCAGTGGCTATTAGAAGTCTGACCTGATGTCATTCACATTGTAGGTAGCAGTTATGTTGGAAGACCATATAATAGCTGCCCCTTTCTGTAAGGTGCCTCTAGCTTCCCCTTTAAATCCATCCCTTACCTATGTGGGAGAAAAAGGGCACGTTAGGTAATGTTAGTTGTCTGTGGACACATGGTCAGATGGGTATTCCCTATGAAACTCAAGGCTCCATGTAGGGTGAAGTTCTAGGACTCAGTGACAGCTTGGATCCCAGACAGATGAGGGCAGAGTGTGGCCTTAATTATTGAATTCCAAGTCTGGAAACAAGGGGTGCGAACAGAAACAAGGGAAGTTGGGGGCACCCTGGCAGGCAGGTCGGGTTCTGTGTTGTTTGTGTCCCTCTGACTGTGGAGACGTGTTGAACCTCTTGGCCATCAGTGCTGAAGCTTCAGAGGTGTGTTCTGGTCTTTTCAAAGCCAAAGTCAAACCCCCTTCAGTGTTAAGAGTAGGAATGACTGCCCTTTGTCCTCTCACTCTCTTGCCTGGGACCAGATCCTAGCAGGACTGAGAGGCCCTGTGGGTGGTCCAGGGACACTCTGTGGGCCACCCACCACATGTCTGACTCTGCTCGGGTCTCATCAGGACCACTCTGGAGTAATGAGACCAGCAGTGGCCCCAACATTTTTGCTGCCTTGCCTTCCCTGGTCTCCCCTTCCTGGTTAAGAGCATCAGTTAGACCTCATTTATCTGCTGCTCTGTACTTTTTTTTTTTTTTAAATCATTCTAGCAGATTGAATATTTATTTATTTATTTCTTGTTTCAGATTAATGTGAAGGTATAAACAATTAGGTCACAATGTTTTCTTTTCTTTTCTTTTCTTTTGGTGATAAAGTCTTAGTTTGTCTCCCTCGGTAGAGTGCTGTGGCATCATAGCGCACAGCAACCTCAAACTCTTGGGCTCAAGAGATCCTCTTGCCTCAGCCTCCCAAGTAGCTGGGAATATAGGTGTCTGCTACAACTCCTGGCTGTTTTTAGAGACAGGGTCTTGCTCTTGCTCAGGCTGGTCTTGAACTCATGAGCTCAAGCAATGTGCCTGCCTTAGCCTCCCAGAGTGTTAAGATTACAGGTGTCAGCCACCACTCTGGCCCCAACATTTGCATTTGTTAGGAAAAATCCCTGTTGTGGTGGTGCCCCTCACCCAGAAGGTGTGCCATTTACCCTTACATTGTGCCCCCCCGGGCGTGAGCACACCCATCCCTCTCCCTCCTCCTCCCCTGCATTTTTAAAGTCAAGTATTTCCTGTTTGCAGGTTACCCTTAGGAGGTAGCATGCCTTTGGGAAGCTGGAGCTCTGCTGAGCAGGAAGACTTGATTCCTGAGAGCTTGCTCTCTGTGGCTGAGAGAGGTAGCATGGCTGGCGGAAACAGTGTCAGCTCTGGAGCTGAATCAGCTTGTGTTAAAGTCCTGGTTTGACATCTAACTGCCTATGTGCAAATGGCATTTTTGACACTGGCTGTTTTGTTTTTTTACTTTTTGAGACAGAGTCTCATTATGTCACCCTCGTGGTGTCACAGCTCATAACAAACTCTTAGCTTAAGTGATTCTCTTGCCTCAGCTTCCCTTGTAGCTGGGACTACAGGCACCCGCCACAACACCCAGCTATTTTTTGATTGTAGTTGTCATTATTGTTTGGCAGGCCCGGGCTGGGTTTGGACCTGCCAGGTCTGATGTATGTGGCTGGCACCCTAGCTGCTGAGCTGCAGGCGTCGAGCCATACATTGGCTGTTTTTTGTCTGCCTGGAATCTATTCCCCTTTTCTACTAACTGGCCCTGGTTTTCCTGGTTCTTTCCTGGAGGAACCCCTCTTCCCAGCCCTTAGTCCCTGTGGTTTGTGTGGGTACACCAGCCCAGGCACCAGGTTCAGGGATGTGCTCATGTCTCAGTCAGATCCAGTCACCGCCCTGACAGTGCTGCTGGGATGTCGAAAGAGGCATGCGCCTTTACTGGGTGGACTTGAACCTATGAGGCTGGAGTGGGGGTGCCTCTGTTTCTGCTTAAGGGACTCAGCAGTCCTGGCTGAGCATGGAGTCGACACAGAGGAAGTAGAGCCGAGAGGCACGCTGAACCCCTCCCGGCCCGAGCCACCTCTGCCTCTGGCCTGGGCTACATGGCAGCTGCCTGTCCTTTTTGCTGCCTCTGAGTCTTGCCTTTTCTTCCAGCTGGTCATCCTTGCCTCCGCTGTACCTATGGCTGGCTGTCCTCTCTCTGTCCCTTGTGTAGCTTTGCTCCCGTCTGCTTTGTGTTTTATGGGTTGACTCTCAAGCAGCCTTTACTTTTTCTGTATACCCTTTCTGCTTAAAATAACTGCCTTCTGGGCATCATTTTCACCTGTAGCCTTGTTTTGAAGATTGACTGAGGGAATTGGATGTAAAGTTCCCAGCACAGTGTCTGGCGTGAAGTTAGTCTTCATAAGCAGTTGCCCCTCTGCCTCCCTTGCTTGTGACACAGGCTCCGAACCCACCAGGTGGCTTGAGAAGTCAGGTTGTTTGCTTTGTGCAGAGTGCAAAGTCGGGGTGCTATTTCATTTGTTTAGCCAACATTGGGCACTGGGTGCCGGGCACAGTTCTGGGAATACTTTGGTGAACACGACAGGCACAACCTTTGAGCTGACAGGAGAGAAGGACACTGAACGTGTAAACAAAGACGACTACAGATCAGGGCTGTGACACAGCAGCTCAGCCTTCCCTGTGAGGCTGTGACCACCTAGAGGAATCCTTGGTTGCCAGTGGTAACCAGAGCTCCCCTGCCGGCCACTTGCCACGTGCTGGGCCCCAGGCCAGCTTTTCACTCTGCAGTCTTTCTTGTTCCTCAAGCAGCTCTGTGAGGACGTGCTTTTGTCTCTGTTTTACAGACAGCAAGAAACCAGGGCTCTGAGCAGGAAATGTGGTCAGGGTCACTGTACTAGTGAGGGTTCTTCAGGGATTTAGACCAGTGGGGGTGTGTTTGGATCTAGACAGAGGCAGAGAGATTGAGGGAGATTGCGACTGATTTATACTTGAAGGAATGGGCCCACGTGATTGTGGAATCTATTGACTCCTGACTCTACAGCATCCGTCTCTAGGCTGGGGACAAGCTGATGTTGCAGCTCACGTCTAAAGGTTGTCCTGGAGCAGGATTCCCTCTTCTGTGGTCTTCCCCAGATCTTCAGCTGACTGGATGGGGCCTGCCCCACATCATGGAAAATAATCTGTACTCCAAGTTTACTGATTTTATTGTTAATCTCCTTTAAAAATACTTTCGCATTGTCATTTAGAGTGGCATTTGACCAAAGGTATCTGGATGGTCTGGCCACATTGACACATGAAGTTAATCATTGCCATCTTCCACCTAGGAAGCAGCCGAGCCCAGATTCCTGCTGGAATGTGTCTTCTAGGTCTGTGCTGACCCCTGGGCTTCTCATCGACCTTCCTAAGGTGATTCTTCAGGTGTGTTACAGGCACTTCTCTGGAGCCAAGTGCTTGCCTGTGACAAGTAGACCTAGAGGTGCCTATGTGGGCAGCCTCTGCCTAATCTACCTCTTAACTTAATCCTGAGAAAATGCCACCTCATTTGCCTCTCCTCCCTGGATGACTGGCCCCTGACCATGTGCCATCTTGTCACATGGGGAGCCAGGTCAGGGTGGGAGGGGCTCAGAACTGGACATCAGCCTTGGAAATACAGAGCTGTTGACTTACCTCTTCTCAAGAGCAGGGGTATGTGCAGACTCAGCATGCTCTTGCCAGTTGTCACAGAGCATGAGGGAAAGGTGGGTGCAGGGTTTCTGGTCAGGGGCATCTGGGTTGCATCTCCACCTTGTCATTACTAGCTCTGTGTTCTTGGAATATGGAATACTGAGCGTCAGTGTTTGCATTTGAAGAACAAAGATAATAATCCCGACTTCATGGAATTTATTTGATGTTTAAAAGTGATGAGGCATGTGAAGTGCCAGGCAATTGTTGATATTATTTTGGGTGTGAGATGCATTTGGAGAGTGTCCAGGCACATTAGCAGGCACCTGTAAATTGATTTCTGAAAGCAGGTAAAAAATTATGGTGACAATTGTAGAGTAAACCTTTTTGAGAGCTTTGTAATTCATTATCCTGATAAAACAGTATTTGTGTGATTGGCTAGTTTCCTGACCTTTAAACAAAAACCTGCCTGAACAGGTAGCCCCAGTCCTTGGCTCTTTGGCCATCCCAGTTGCAAGAAAGGCTGGAAAATGTGGTTGCTTAATTGGACTGTAGGGAAGGAGGTTACAATACAATGGATATTGGGTAGGCAGCCAGCTGCCTCCACTTCTACTGGCTTTGGAGAGGATGAGGCTGATGGAAGTTATGTGGGTGAGGGGTAAGGGTGCGTAAGTACACCCCAGTTACTTCTTTAGGCCATCACTACTGGGAAAAGCTTCATCAAAGATACAGAGCCATGGCTGCAAGGGGATCCAGTTCCTGGTTCCAGAAGTGGCCCGTGTCACTCAGGTGACCTGATGTTTTATTTGCTCAACCTGTTTTTATCCCTGACAGAATGCTTTCTACTCCCACGTGGTTGCAAAAGCAATTGCCTGGAAATATCAAGTATTGATTCATGATTTTTGTTCATTTCCTTTTTATTGTTTGGTAGGAAACAAAGGCCCAGAAACAAAACAAGAGCAATTGGAGTGCCTCAGTACCCTCCTCTGAGGCTGAGGCCAGACATGTATTTATCATCGTCGTCCTCACTTGAGGGCTGTCTTGGCATTGTGATTACCCTCCTGCAGTTTGTCAGTCAGCGTCTTGTTTGGTTTCCAGCTTCTTTCCTTCCTGGAAGCTGACAGGTGGCTTGTTTTGTTAAATACTTTGATTTTGAAAACTGCTCTGTTTTAAGTTTCTAATTACAGCTTTCATAAGGCAACTGGTCATTTTGCTTTGCTTGAGTGGGTAATGATACCGTGTACCTCGGCTGAGAGTGACTTGTGTGAATGCTTTCTTTTTCTTTCTTTTTCTTAGACTGCATGGAAAATAGACATTCTTTAAAGAGATAAAGCCTGTGTCCTGGTCTGTTTCTTTGGTTTATGGTTTCACTTGCATTCTTTGCGCCTCTTCCCTCTGTGTGGCAGGCCTTCTCTTCACTCTGTCTGTAATCTTCCCCCTGCCTGGCAGATCCCACTGCTGCAGGGAGCCTGTGTGATTTCCCTGCCATTGTAGTTGCCTATCTTATAGTTGCTGCCTATCTTATACTTTAATTTTTGCTCTCTTTCATGACATAGTCTAGAAACATTAGCCAGTTATAAGTTCTTGGGAGTAGAAATTAACTTGGCTTTGATACCATTGTATGCCTAGTTTTAAAACAGTGCCTGGCACCTGGTGGGTGCTCAGTAGATACTTAGTGAATGAGTGAGTGAATGTCTGAGTGAATTGATTGAGCATGGACATTGAGCTATGTGTGCACTGGACCAGAGTCACCCTCAAGGTGTGTGCTGTATCTAGAATTTCTTTAATTTCTCTGTGATTCTTTCCTCAGTGACTTCACCAATCCTTCCTACCCCCCACTAAAAAACTCTTCTGCTACAGGTGGAGCCAGTTAGGTGCAGTGGGGCTTTAATCACTCCTGTCTCCATTTGCATCTGGTTTGCCTTGTTATACTGCCACTAGCAGAATGGTCCGGGCACAGCTGTGAGGCCTTGCTTCTGTGGTCTTAACCGTCCTCCGGATACACTGAAGAGTTTGGAATAGACAGCAGGCAAGAATACACCCATGGGCCAAAAGCAGCCACTGAATGCATCACAGCTTGCCTTAAAATTATTTTTCAACAACTTATTGATTGAAAAAAAATTTGTGTTTTCTCTTTTTGTTAAAAAATCAAAGTCATAATCATTGTAGAGAATTAAAAAAGATAGAGACAAGTGAAAAAGGAGAAAATAAAAATCATTTATAAACTCCCAGGTATTATTAATATCTTGAAATATAGCCTTTCAGATAGGTATGGCATCTGGCCCATACACCTTGGGATAACACCCCCTGCCGGAAGGGCTTAGTGACCCTTTCCCCCTTATTTGACACATGGGCATTTTATAGGTAGGAGGAAAGAAGATGGCACAAAAACAAAGATTGGTAGAAATCTTAATGGGAAAATCAGGCAATGGCATGGTAGTGTCAAGCACCTGTCAGCAGCCAGTTACACATGTGCCTGGCATGATAGGAAGCAGGGCTGGAGGGCCATGCAGGTTGGCTACCGCTGCCTTATCCCCTTCCTCACCTCTTCCAGAAGAAAACAGGACACAATTCATTATGCAGCCTATGCTAGGAATCCTTATAGAAAGAAAATCTTGAGAACCTTTGTACAAGAACCCTTGTAGACCATGGGTTTCAGCCCAGAAAGTTCTAGCTCTGTCCTTTGCTAGGACTGGGACCATGGGCATATTACCTGGCTTCCACAGAGTCTGCTCTCAGATCGTTTTGGATAATTTCTATTGCTAAGATTGCAAGTGTGCTAATCTTTTCTTCTTCAGTTTGCCTGTGCATCTTTGATGTAGCCATACCTAGCTGTAAGGGATGTTGGGAAACATTGTCTATTTGTTTTCTGCCCAGGTATCCCAAGTACCCAGCAAAAAATTGGGTTTTTCTTGCTAAGGAAGAAAGGAAAAATGGCTGTTAAGGGACACCAGCTGTTTCTGCTACTCTGCTTTTTTTTTTTTTTTTTTGCAGTTTTTGGCTGGGGCTAGGCTTGAACCCACCACCTCCGGCATATGGGGCCAGCGCCCTACTCCTTTGAGCCACAGGCGCCACCTCTGCTATCTGCTTTTGATAAGGTGTGTGTGTGTGGTGTCTGCTTTTGCCAGTAATGGAGTGAATTTCAGTGGAGAAATGTGAAAGTTGGTCTCTACCCAACACTTTGAAACCTACAGATGATGGTGTGTCTCTATCATGACTCACCCTATTTGGGTTGAGCAGGAGCGTCCTTCTCTTTATCTGTAAGCAACAAGGTGTCAGTTGCTTTATTCTATGCTTACTTCCCTATGGATCCTGCACAAGGGTGTAGCATCAAGGACTGCATTTATCATGGGCATCTGTCCTATCCTCAGCTGCTGATCAATGCCAAGATAATTTGATTAAACTGAAATTCAAACATAGGTCCGAATCTTAGCTCAGTGCTCAGTTGTCTTGTTATTTGGGGGAAGGCGTGAACTCAGCCCCTTCCCCAGTCTGTGAAATGTGTAGCAGCTACCTGGCTGACTTATAGTGGCCCCAGGCTTATGAGCTTCCGTTTTGGACTACTCTTCCTGTATCACTTAGTCCCTCATTGGGAGAGAAGGATAAATTTATTTTCTTGGTTTACCATGAGTTGTTATTATTCTTTCTACCTTTTGGGGACAATTTCTGTCTAGAGAATTCTTTGCATGACAGTTGGCATACAATTAAATATAAGTTATGGAAGGCTTTTATTTGCAATTATTAAAAATACTGGTTAAATATATTACAGAGAATCGGTTTCAGGGAAAGTCTTTAGAGTTTGTGTTCCATATTTTCTTTGTAATACTTCATTGGAATTTTAAGATAAGAATGTACGTGTATGTTCTTTATAACAAGCCTAGCAACACACAAATATATGAAGAAAGTAACTATCCCTTCCCCAAGTACTACCCCTTTTAGATAACCAGAGGCAATTGGTGTATGCAAACTTACACAAATTTATACTCTACAAACATACATACACTTGTTCAACTATTTTTTTCAAAAAAATGGGATTGTAGACTGTATCGGGGATTGATAAACCATGCATATGTACACCCCCTTTTTGTTAAAATAAAGTTTTATTAGATCATGGCCACCTCTGTTTCTGAGCTACTATAGAAGAGTTGGATAGTCCCAATAGATACCTGCTGCTGCCCAAGCATTTATCTGGCCCTTTAAAGAAAAACTTTGCAGACCTCTGATGTGTGTTGCCTTTTCCAGGGAATAGTATATCGCTTAACACTCCTGATTTGCCTTCATGATCAACGGACATAGATTTAAATCATCTTTAATCTGCATATTAGAGTCCATCTTGTGGCTTTGCTGTAATTTTATAGATCACTCCTTATGAATGGCACTTAGGATGTTTCCAGATTTTTGCCATGACACACAGTATTGCAATAAACTTTGTGTGCCATCCACGTGTCCTTATATCCTGGGGGCTTTATTTTGTTTAGAAAAGATGTACAGAAGTGCAATTGCTGAGTGAAAGGGCAGGTGCAGAGTCCTTCCTTCACCTTTTGGTTTGAAATCAACATGTCATATTACTAGATGTCACTTCTGATTTCATGTCTTTTTTAAAAAATTCAACATCTCTTACAAAAGTGGCTTTCAATCCTTTCTGACTATGAAATGTACATTTCTGAAAGAAATGTACTTTTAAGCATACACATTTGTGCGTACGTATGTAATGGAGACATAGCCTTCTTGTTACAATGTTTAACCTTTACTACATGCAAAACAGACCTATTTTATCTACTGTTCTATTCCATTTGAACAAACATCAGCCATGACCTATTGATTATTTTCACCACTCCAATAAAGAGATACGACCTATTGTTTGAACACCATAGTTTTGGAGAAAGGGATAATATTCTGGAATGTTATAATCTAGCAAAGACTTTTGATGTTTTTGTCTAGTCAAGGCCCTTCTCCTTTCTCTTCCTTATTTAATGTATAAATATTCTTCCTCTAACTGAAAATTCATGTGTATTTTAACACAAAATGTCTTTATAATGTCAGAGTAGGATACAGACTAATTTCCTTGGGAAATAGCCGTTGTCCTCTGGCTTTTGTGTTTCCTTGAAAAGAACAGATTTGGGGGCTTTGCCACCACCATGTGGTATAGATAACACCCAGGGCCCCTCGGAGGTGATTTGTTCTTCTGAGTTGAGCCCAGCCCCTCAGACACTGGTCCTGACTCCCCACCACCCACCCTGGCTGCAGCTCCTACCACATGCTCTGCTGACTGTTCTGCTTTGCTGGCTTTGGCCTAGACCAGCCTTGGGAACTGTGATTCTTCTATTACTTGAGGTTTTATTGAGGCCCAGACCCTTATTTTACTAATAAGATTCCCCGCCTCCTCCACTTTGGCACACAATATAAACCAATTGAATGCAAGAAGAATGTATATTATTTTGCAGAGCTGAGAAGTTTGGGGTGCAGGCATGGCTGGATCTTGGTCCTCAGTAGAGCAGGAAGATGATTTGCTGTGTGTTTTGGTTCTGCTGCCAGTGTAGGTTTGTTTCCTGTCTAGGAAGATCCCTTCCTGGAAGGAGGCAGGGAGAGCCATGTGCATTGGGTATAGAAGCCCTGGGAAGCTGGGGGGACTGCACGTGATCAGGGCGGTGGGAGCAACCAGGTACAAGATGAGTTGGAGGGGTCAAGCAGAAGGAATCTGTGTGACCTGATAAGAGCCTTAGATCTTATCCTCGGTCTTGGAAGATCTGCTGAAAAATTGAAAGAGGCAAGTGACCTGAGCTGATTTCCATGTTTCCTCCCCTCACTTCCTGATAGGCCCCATGTGTTGTATTGTTTCTGTTCGCATCAGAAACTAGATTATGCCCTTAAAGGGATGGTTACTTTTAGGCACCTAAAATATTTTTCTTTCTTTCTATTTTTTTTTGAATTTTCTGACATTGTTTGAGTTTAATGATTCATATTACGAATTATTCATGAAAATGATCTTTTAAGCTTCTTATAATAGCTGAAATTATCCTTCATTAGATACTGACAGTTCCTGCGATGGGTATAATTATAAAAAAATATTCTTAGGCTAGCTATCTTCTGCAGTGTTAAAATTACGCAAATGAGCTAGGGATAAGAATAGAAACTGAGTAGGATGGTCAGATTTTATGGGGGGGGGCTGGAAGCATTGCAAACTTTCTAAAAATGAATAAATATGTGCGGTACACATTAAGCACATTTTTATTACAGTCTGCCGTGATGCTCACCCTGTCTTCATTGGCAGAGAAGCAAAGTAATTTTAGCACCCTGAATTGTTTGTAGTTCTTACCCATATATGAATTGTATGATGGAGAGTTTTTTTTTCCTCTCCTCCTCCATCCCACTCAGCATTTTCTGTGAGGCACGCTGTAGTAATCTCTGATACTTCTGAAGAATGGCAAGCTTGGCACTAATTCAGAGGAGGCTGAGTGAGGAAGGGAGGGACTGGAGGACAATCCAGCTGGAAAAATTAGGACCTCATCTCATTTGTGTCCAGAGGGTAACAAGGAGATGTTCATGGCGTGTAGGGGCCAACTTGCTTCTTGGACTTAACCTTGGTGACTGTGGGGAGCCTTGGGAAGAGGAAGACTGAGCATCCCGTTGTACATGCTAGATAGTCTTGGCTCCCAGGATGCTGTGTGCTTTGGCCCTGTCTGCCTCTTTCTCATACTTCCTCAGGAGCACGAAGGACCCCGCCCCAGGGGAGGGGTTGCTTATTGCAGGCAGCCATCACTGACTGTGCAATCTCATTTCAACTCACCTGCAGTGTCAAAGGCATGAACTCTTCCATCTCCTTATCTTTGAATTGGACCATTTTATGTTAGGTAGAAAGAGAGATTAAAAAACATAAAAAATTGGGTGGCACCTGTGGCTCATCAAGTAGGGCACCGGCCCCATATACCGAAGGTGGCGGGTTCAAACCCGGCCTTGGCCAAACTGCAAAACAGAAAAATAGCTGGGCGTTGTGGCGGGCACCTGTAGTCCCAGCTACTCGGGAGGCTGAGGCAAGATAATCGCCTAAGCCCAGGAGTTAGAGGTTGCTATGAGCTGTGTGACGCCACGGCACTCTACCAAGGGCGATAAAGTGAGACTCTGTCTCTACAAACCCCCCCCCCCCAAAACAAAACAACCATAAAAAATTAAAGGCTAAAATCAATAAGCAGTGCTAAGTCTTTGCCAGGAATAGTTTTAAGAACTGTACATTTACATATTTAACCTTTAGTCACATCAGTCCTATATAGACGGGTGCTATTGTGATTTTCATTATGCAAATGAGTAAACACAAACTGGGAGCTTACATCGCTCATCCAAGGTCACACAGAAGATTAGGAAAGAGAAACAACCCCAGTAGATTCACACTGACTGGTGATAGGGGTGCAGTGGGGGGGGGTGAACTGGAAGAAATACTTGATCTGCCCACCTGAGAGGTTCAAGCCTGCCTGTAGTACTTCATGTAAACACATCCTTTCAGCCTTTTTTTTCTTTGTTGCTTTTTTTTTTTGAGACAGAGTCTCATTATGTCACCCTCGGTAGAGTGCTCTGGTGTCACAGCTCACAGCAACCTCAGACTCTTGGGCTCAGCGATTCTCTTGCCTCAGCCTCCCAAGCAGCTGGTCCTACAGGTGCCTGCCATAATACCTGGCTATATTTTGTTGTAGTTGTGGTTGTTTGGCTGGGCCTGGCTGGATTCAAACCTGCCAACCTCGGTGTATGTGGCTGGCGCCCTAGCTGCTGAGCTATGGGTGTCAAGCCTTTGTTGCCTCTTTTGTCTTCATCCTGTTTCCTATCTGGGCTCTGGGCACCCCCCACCCCATGCTGTCTCCTTGCATGCCGCAGGCAGTATGTTCTGCCGCTCCTCCTGTGGCCTGTTGTTATAGCTGGGGAGTAATTTGGTGTCTTCCTGGCTTGTGTTCGAGCAGAACAGCCTTGGTGTTTTCTTCCAAAATGAGCACAAAGTTCACTATGCCTCCAGATTACATGATGAAGATGCTTGCTTTCTATTCCACATGCATCTTAGAGACCAGAGGTTGACAGATATTTTCTATAAAGACCCAAGTATTTTAGACTCTTTGGCTGGCCTCTTTGCCCCCATCTTTTCCCCCATCCCCCCCCCATATTTCTCCCCCCCTTCCCCACCCCTTTCTCCAGTAAGATGTGAAAACTGTACAAAAATAGACCACAGGCCGGACCTCGCCCAGCCTGCCCCTGTTGGAGGTGCCTGTCTGAGAAGTGCACGCCTGGCACCTGTTGTTGTTGTGCTGCTTCTTAAAGAAATTAACTGTCCCTGTTCTTGTGGGTCTGAGTTTTGGTGCAGATTATTCTTCCCTTCATTGTGTTGTCTGCTTAATCTGGAAGTAATATGGACCCACTTTTATGTTTTCTTCTATTCTGCATTTATCTCAAACCACTTGTGCTGTTCTTGGTTTGCTCTGGCCACACTGGTCCTCTGGAAACTTCTGAAAGCTAGTGGGGTTAAGGTAATGGGTATTCACTTATTCATACTTTCCCCCTACAGTTTCCACAGTGGATCACATTTAGCAGGAGAAAAAGACCACTGGATACAAGGCAGCGCCCGCCTGTGTGTTGGCCTCAGAGGAGCGTCTCTTGGGGCACCTTCTCCCTGGACTTCCCAAGTTGGCAGAAAGAGCAGCAGGCCCACTGCTTTGTACCTGGGGGCTTTGTGGTTTGCAGAGCGCTATCTGCCCACAGATCCTTTGCCAGCCTTTTGAGGTCACTAGGGTAGTATTAGTCTCATTTTATAAGTACAACTGGCAGGTGCCTTTAATCCCAGCTACTCAGGAGGCTGAGGCAAGACAATTGGCTAAGTCCAAGAGCTGGAGGTTGCTGTGAGCTGTGATGCTATGGTGCTCTATGGAAGGTGACAAAATGAGACTGTGTCTCTGAAAAAAACAATAACTAAGGCTCACCATAGGGTTTTGCAGCTAGCAAGTAGCAGAGCGGGAAATGGAGTTTAGGTCTTTGGATTTCAGATTTTGGGTGCTGGCTGTTGCCTCCTTTTGACACTAGTAATCTGAAATGCTGTTGTTCTGTGTGAGTTGTGGTTAAGAGTAGGGTTTTTGGAATCAGACCATGAACCCTGGCCCTGTCACTCAGCAGCTGCTTGATATTGGGCAAATTACTAAACCGCTCTGGTCCTCAACTTGCTTTTTTCTCTCTCTTTTTTTTTTTTTGGTCACTTTGGATAGAGTGACATCATCATAGCTCATGGCATGGCATGGCATCATCATAGCTCAAGGGAACCTTAAGCTCTTGGACTCAAGTGATCCTCTTGCCTCAGCTTCCCAAGTAGCTAGGACTACAGGCACCTGCCATGACTCCGGCTAGTTTGTCTATTTTTAGTGGAGACAGGGTCTTGTTCTTGCTCAGGCTGGTCTCAGACTCTTGAGCTCAGGGAATCTACATACCTTGGCCTCTCAGAGTGCTAGGATTACAGGAGTGAGCCATTGTGCCTGGCGTGGTCCTCAATTTTCTTTTTCTTTCTTTTGTTTTTGAGGCAGAGTCTCACCATGTTGCTCTCGGTAGAATGCTGTGGCGTCACAGCTCCCAATAGCTTCAAACTCTTGGGCTCAAGAGAGTCTCTTGCTTCAGCCTCTGAAGTAGCTGGGACTACAGGCACCTACCACAGTGCCCAGCTATTTTTTTATTTTTTTAGAGACGGGGTACACTCTTGCTTAGGCTGGTCTCAAACTCCTAAGCTCAGGCAATCCACCCACCTCATCCTCCCAGAGTGCTAGGATTACAGGTGTGAGCCACCATGCCCAGCAAGTCCTCAACTTTCTTAACTATAAAGTTGAGATTATAATAGTACTGCCCTTATGGAGTTGTTGTGACTGTAGAGTAAAACTGACCAGATAGTGCTTAATGAACATTAACTATTATTGCTATTTTTATTTTCTTTTTAGTTGTAGTAAAACACATAACATAAAATGTATCATCTTAATTGTTTTTAAGTGTGTGCTTGGTCAGTGTTAAGTGCACTCATAAGTCCTTACTACTGTCCATCTCCAGAAGGCTTTTCATCTTGAACACCCTAAGACTCCATACCATTTAAACACCACCCCCTCCTCTTTTCTCCCAGCCCCTTGATACTTCTTTTTCTTAAAAATCAAGTATTTGGGGAGAATTGCTTCAGTCCAGGTGTTCAAGACCAGCATGGGCAACACAGTGAAATAAAAATAAAATAAAATAAATAAAAAAAATCATAAAAATACCAGCTGGGTGTGATGGTGTGTTCCTATAATTACTTGAGAGGCTGAGGCAGAAGGATCATTTGAGGTTGCAGTGACACCACTGCACTCCAGCTTGGGCAACAAAGCAAGATGCTATCTCAAAAAAAAGAAAAAAACAAAACAAAACGCAGGTGGCAGTGCAGTGTGCTGTACAGCCTGAAATCTGCCCTGTGGGTGGGCCGGGCACTCCTCGGTGTGATGACGTGTTTAGACTCAGAGGGGGGCCTCTTCCTCCCCTGTCACCAGGGTGGCTGCTGTTTGTTGAGTGCTTATCCTTTGCCAGGCCGTTGGCTGAGTGCTTCATGGTCAGTGTCTCTTGGAAGCTTACCGTGGTATTTTTTGGTATGTTCTCATGGTTCCCCTGTACTACATATGAAGAAACTGAGTTTCAGGCAGGTTAAGCAGCTCATTTAAGGCAGAGGAAAGGGCTGAGTTGAGGGGCCAGTTCTGCTCTCTCCAGAGCTGGCGCTTTGTTATCTGACCCCCAGCTGGGCTTTGTGAGCCTTCCTTCCTTGCCCAGCTGGTACTGGACAGCTGTGGGGAGATGTTTCCCCTTCTCATTCCTTTCTTAGCATGTATAATACAAATCTACTTGAGTAGTCGGTTGCTGGGGCACTTGGCATCAGACTTCAAGAATTGAATAGATAAATAATACTGTACACTTTAATCAGAAAAAAAATCAGATAGATATGGCAAATTATGTATCTACTTGTCCCTCCCTTCTTCCTCCTCTTCCGTCTTTTCTACTTTTTTGTTCCTCTTTCCCTCTTCTTTGTCTTTCTTCTGCTCTTTTTGCTTCACTGCTGTCTCTCACAACCTTTACAGAGGGTAGAGTGCTCGGATGCAGACGGGAGACGAAGCCAGTGCCCGTGGGATATGCAGTCCGGCAGGGAGACAGATGAGCAGGGAGCTGCTCTCACATTGCAGGCCGTGTCCCCTATGGTGCTGAGGAGGGTCAAGGTGCAACCGAGCATGACACAGAGCCCCTGACCTCTTGTGGGAATAGGCAGAGTGTCAAGGAGGAGTTCTTAGAGAGAGTGACATCTAATCAGTGGGTTGGAAGGATGCGTAGGAATTCTGCAGGGCAAAGCAAGTAGACAAGAAGACCAGAAGGCCACAGCTTTCAGAAGGATTCTAAAGAGACCAAGTCTGCAAAAGCAGGAAAGATTGTTGAGTTTACCAATCTTTCTCTAGGCAAAACATACATATTTTTTGTTTTGATAGCAAGCAGGTGTAAAACCAGATAATATACCAAGGCAAGCTTGATGGAGTCCCAACTCTGTATCCTTTTGTATTCTTCCATAGTACCTCAAGCATGAATCCAAGGTGACTGTGACTGTGTTCTAGGAGTAGGGTCAGTTCACATTGACTAGGGTTCAGATCGGCGGCTGTATGTAAGGCCAGTTCAGAATCAAGCCTGGCTCCCCTTGCTCCCACTTGCAAAAGGGTTCTGTATTCTAGCAAGGGCAGGCTGTGCAGACACCATTTCAAACTCACCTGTAGATTTTGACTGCCTCTTACTTCCATAAAAAATCTTTTCTAGACCAGGCATGGTGGCTTATACCTGCACTTGCAGCACTTTAGGGGGATTGCTTGAGGTGAGGGATTCAGACCAGCCTGGGCACCGTAGAGGGAACCTATCTCTACAAAAACATTAGCCAGGCATGGTGGCACATTCCTTAAGTTCCAGTGACTGGAGGGGCCGAGGCAGGAAGATCACTTGAGCCCAGTTCAAGACTACAATGAGCTACGTTCACATCACGTACTCCAGCCTGTGCGACATATTAAAAGCAGAAAATACTCTTCTAATATCCATTCTTCTTCTTCTTTTTTTTTATTTTTTGAGACAGAGCCTCAAGCTGCCACCCTGGATAGAGTGCCGTGGCATCACAGCTCACATCAACCTCCAATTCCTGGGCTCAAGCGAGTCTCCTGCCTCCGCCTCCCAAGTAGCTGGGACCACAGGCGCCCGCCACAACACCCGGCCATTGTTTGGTTGCAGCCATCATTGTTGATTGGCGGGCCCGGGCTGGATTCGAACCCCACCAGCTCAGGTGTACGTGGCTGGTGCCTTAGCGCCACAGGCGCCGAGCCTTTTTTTTTTTTTTTTGACTACTGGTTTGATGTAGTCAAATCTGTACACCAGCTTCTCAAATTTTTAAGCCAGCGGTTCTCAACCTGTGGGTCACAACCCACAGGAACTATATTAAAGGGCCACAGCATTAGGAAGGTTTTATTTATGAAGTCAGCAAGCTTTTCTTATGTGTCCTTAAACAAATGTTGACTTTCTAGCCTCAAGCCTCAAGTTTTCTTGGCCACACTCATTGTAGTTAACTTTACAATAATACACCAGAGTTAATGAAGAGGCTCTCCTGCCTTTTAACTAACCCCAGTTAGACAGATGAAACAATTGAGTTCTGTGTTTTACCCTGGGAAACTAGCCATCATCCAGCCTTTATCGGCTGGCATTCTAGCAAGAGGAGAATTCATCAAAAGTAGTAAATCTCTTGCATATAAATGATTTCTGTGCTGCCCCACTCTTTCCCAGCGATTAATCCTAGTGATGATCAATGTTTTCACTCTTATATTATATGAAGGATAGTCTTGATCAACATGCTGGAGACTTGACACAGTGCTGTATGTGTTTAATGTTAATATGCAGCCACTAGGAAAGTGCTGAATAAATTGAATTAATATTGTCTGGGAGTTTGGGATGTTGTAAATAGCAGAGAGGCCCAAAAGTGAGGCGTATGCTTGCAGAAAGCATGAATCACTTCCCTGCAACAGGAGAGTGTTCTCATGATTTTTTAATGACCCCCTGAAAATGAATGTGCACTATTAAGGTAAACTCTTTAAAAATTAAGGCTTTTGTAATTCTGTGAGTTTAAAAGGGAGAGAGAGATAAGAATCTGCAGACTGATTGATGGGAGGCATTCATGGGCTTGACAGGGTCCCCATGGAGCCGCAGGTTCTCCATTTATTTTAGAGGAGGGGCTAGGGTTTTCACAGAAGGTGCATGCTTGGACTGGTTTTGGCAGTGTTTATTTAATAAGAAGTCTACCAGTTAGCTGATTCCATCTGCAGGTGGCAGGGTCTGGCTGGGATCCTTAGTTAGATCTAACTCGAATCAGTCTTTGGAAGGGAAATTTCAGCTTGGCTAACGCTCAGATTATTTGGGATTATGGAATAGAACTGTGGTGGGCTCCTGGATGAAAATGCAAAATCCCCTGTGGGGCTTTTGCATGAGGCAGTGTCCCTGCCATACCAAGGCAGGTCCGGCAGGTCCGGGAGTCTGGCGGGTGGGCTGCTTCTCTCCTGGGCTGTGTGGTGGCAGCTCCCTCCTCCTTCCCATCCTGCAGAGCTTAATGTACAGATTGTCACTGCTTGGGGTCAGCTCAGTTAAACACATTTCTCGTTTTTGCACCTTTCTCACTTCTTTCTCTGGGTCCCTGCCCCCACCCAGCTCATCTTCAACTCAGTAGCGATGAGGTACAGCGCCACGGAAGATGGACAGTAACACTGCCATGTCATGCTCATTTGGGGGTGATGCTTTTTATCATCAGCTTCCTGGCATTTTTCAGAGTTCTTTTTTTAGCAGCTGAGGGGTGAAAGTCACATAAAAATGACCAACTCAATTCAGTTGCCATTCATTGAGTGTCCTTTCAGCGTTGGGCCCTGGGAACTGGAACTCATGTAAGGCAGATCTGTGGGGGAGGCAGATCTTGCTGTTGAGAGTGAGGTCTGTGGACCAGTAGTGTTGGCACCATCACGTGGGAGCGTGTTGGAAGTGCAGAATGTCAGACCGCTACCAGACCTCCATCTGAGTCTGAGTTCTGCAAGACCCCAGGTAATTTCCGTACACGTGTGTGGGAGGCACTGGGATGCTCTGCATCTGAACACAGACAGAGGACAGGTACCGACACAAGCTGCTGACGCTCACCCTCCTGCACCTGTGGCAGGATTCACTCATCAAGCAGGATACTTTTCTCCACTGAGCCCTGCCTAAGCTTCTGAATCTTTCACAGTGTCCCAGGTGGCCACTTGCAGTTGATCCGAGTAGGCGCATGAGAGTAGGCTCAGCCGCCATATCTCACCTGCAGCAGGGACCATTGTTGTCTCTTACCTGGACAGCAGTGGCATCCTGGTTGGTCTCTCTGCCTCTACTCTGGCCTCCCACTGCCTCCATCCTCCACAATATAGGGTTTTATTGAAAAATAAAATTATTACTATTATTTTACACAGGTTCTTCCCTGTGTAAAACCCTCTAGTGACTTCTCATTGCGAGTGAAATCAATCCAGATTCCTTACCATGACTTTCAGGCCCCTGCCTGACATAGCTGCGGTGCCCTTTCCAGCCTTGTGTCATGCCTTTCTCCCTCCCCCTTGCCTGGTCTTCTCCGCCCATGTAGCCTCATTTCAGTTCCTGGAGCATGCCATGCTCTTCCCACCTCAGGGCTGAGACAGACCTAAGTCCTTGTCTTTCTGAGTCTTTCTGTTCAATATGTGGGGAAGCCAGGAGCACAGCACTATGATCTGCTGAGGCCATGTGACCAGTCAGACAGGGACTTTTAAAGCCCAACGTGCTCTGGGAGGTGTTGTGACCCCCACGGGCCACACAAGGGAGCCTTTGGAGAGCCGCATTCTTCATGACCTCTCCTTGTCTGCTATGCTCCTCTTGCCCCCCCACACAGGTGCCTTGCAGGGCCAGCTCCTCCTCCCTTCCTCAGAGTGACCTTTCCTGGCTTTCCTACTGAAGCAGCACCCCCTCCCCACCCCCCACCCCCTGTCCCAGGTGTGTTCTCAATAGCACTTGTCATTATTTGCAGTTAGTCGTGTTCATTTGCTATTTGACTTGTTTTCGGCTTCTCTACTAGTGTATCTGCTCCACAGTGGGAGGCTTCCCAGACCCAGAGCACCAGCACAGTGCCTGGAACACAGTAGGTGCTTAACAAATGTGATTTAAATGTATGTGTGAATGAATAGTGGAAGTATGGGGGAGACGCCTGCGGTTGTGGGGCCTGGTGTGGGCCTAGGAACACATGTGACCAGTCTCCACATCGTGTATGCAGTGAAGCCAAGACAGAGTCCTGATCTCCTTGAAGTCAAATGGCCAGCTGGATTCAGAGTGAGTTTTTGCCAGTGTACACAGAAATGCTTTTTACCTATCCCCAGTGGACCACATCAGATGGCCTGAAATAAGTATACTTCCTACCATTCTTTTATCTTTTAAAATTTTCTCTGAAGAATGGTGTCTTTTTAGATTGTCACACGACTGTTAAAAAAACCATACTTTCTATTCTTTGGAGATCTATCATGACAGGGGTTTACTTGGTATTTGATGTGAATAGAGGCTTACTTTTGTTGGGTGGACGGTCTCTGTGGGATAATGTGCTGGCTCTGAGGCCACCTCTGTGGTTCTACCTGTATTGGTGAACTCTGTGCCTAGATCTGTAAGGGAGCCCATTTCTGTCTCATGCTGGTTTGATTGACCCATGAGGAAAGTCAAAGGAATTGCCTTTGTTGTTTCTGGGACAAGGTTCTGCAAACTTTATTCTATAAGGGACAGACAGTAAATATTTTTGGCTTTGTTGGTCAGATAGGTCTTTGTCACAACTACCCAACTCTGCTGTTATAGCAGCCAAAAGCATTATGTAAATGAATAGGCATGGCTGGGTGTCAGGAAAACTTTGTTTACAAAAGCCGATGTCAGCCTAGATTTGGCCTGATGCCCATGTCTTGTATACCTCTGTTCTGGGACATCCAAATTAAAAAATATATTAAAAGATGGATGATTTCAGTGAGGTGCAGTAGCTGATACCTGTAATCCCGGCACTTTGGAAGGCCAGGGTAAGAGGATCACTTGAGGCCCGGGTTTTGAGACTAGGCAACAGACTAGGCAACATAGCAAGACCCCTTCTGTACAATAAAAATTTTTTAAAAGTTAGCTGGGGATGATGGCATATACCTATAGTCTCAGCTACTCAGGAGGCTAAGCTGGGAAGATCACTTAAGCCTGGGAATTAGAGGCTGCAGTGAGCTATGATTGTGGCCCTGCATTCCAGCCTGGGCTAGAACATAAAAAAGATAACTTTCATTTGTTATCCAAATTTTCTTGCAGAGTGCCTTGAAAGATGGCTTCCTAAGCTGGTCTTTGATCTCAGTAGCTGATTCTTAAACTTAAGAGATATCATTACTTTTGGTTTTCTGTTAGGCAAAGAGTCAAGCAATGATTTATTAGTTGCAAAAAAAGCTTTAGTTTTCAAATAAATAATCATGTTGTCTTCATCATTAATTCATCTGCTGGCCCATTGGCAGTACCAAGGAAAGATATCTTGGTAAAGATGGTAGCAGAGCAGAGTAGCAGAGTTGTAAAGTCCTAACTAACCCTGTTTCTTTAATGACAGCCTGTTTGTGGAGTCTGGACTATTCTGTACATGGGTTTTCATTCCTGCCCAAGTGTTAGAAAGGTCTATCAATGTTAGGGGACATGCCAGTACACTTTGAGGTAGATTAAGCAAAGCTGCAAGTGGAAAAATTACAGCATTTGTTTGTTTTTTGAGACAGAATCTCATTCTGTCTGGTTCCCAACAGCCTGTAACCTGGGGGTTGAGGACCATAGATCTATAGGATAAACCGGTATTTATCTAGTAAATTTTCTATTGTTGGACTTTTGTTTTTATTTCCATTGTTTTTTAACTTATTTTGCTAAAAAATGCTGCAGGGAATGTCTTTTGTGGGCAGAATTTCCTCATATTTCTAGTTACTTTGGAGGATGTGATCTCTAAAGCAGAATTGGTAGATGAAGTGCTAGGGTTTTGTAGACTTCTATTTTGGATTTCCAGGATTGCATTCATTTGAAAACGTCACCAGCAAGTAGGCCCTCTCAACCATTCTCACCAGCATTAATGGAGGGTTACCACTTTAAACTCCAGCAAGCAGAAAGCCTAGCTGGTGGTATTGGTACTTCCTAAGTTGCAATGGATATGGAATACTTATCTCTTTATTTATGAGTTCGATTTCTTTTTGGTGAATTATCAGCTCATTTCCTTGGCATATATGTTTCAGAGTTTCTCCATGAGGGCTTCATCTCTGTATAGATGCTGGCCTTTTGTTTTAATGGGTTTGTAAGTTCTAGTGTCTAGGAATAGTCTGAAATCATCTTCCTCCTTTGGATATGTCCCTCAGTATAGATTTTTCACAATTATTCTGGTTTAGGTACTTTGACAGTCCGTATTTTGAAGATGAAACCTTCAGGCCTTTTGAAGTTTTTTTTTTCCATTTGAGACAGAGTCTTTGTCACCCTTGGTATGGTGCTGTGGTGTCTCACTCCAACCTCAAACCTCCCAGGTAGATGGGACTATAGGCGCCCGCCACAACGTCCAGCTATTTGTTTAGAGACAGGGTCTCTCACTTGTTCAGGCTGGTCTCCAGCCTGTGAGCTCAGTCTTGGCCTCCCAGAGTGCTAGGATTACAGGTGTGAGCCACTGCGCCCAGCCCTTTGAAGGTATTTTAAAGTGCTTATGGCCATTAAGAGGGGGAGAAAGCATCTGTAAGCCATGTTGAAATCCCTTGGCAATTTTTCCTGTGGTGGAATTACTTTGGTAATAGATGTGGTTTTAAAGCTTCAATCCTGGGCTTATGTTTCCTTCCATAAACAAAAGAATGGCTTTGATTTTTAATCTCCAGATGAGCTTCACGGTGGGATAGTAGAAACTTCAGGAAATTTGGTGACCCGTGAGAGTGTAATTCTCCCCAAAGCCACGAGGACTTTGATGCTGTGTGGAGCCCATTACTGTAAAAATAAAGGAAGGGCTGTAAAAATAAGGACTGAGCTGTACACAGCCTGTGCAGAAGCAGTTGTGGTGGTTGGCAGCATTAAGTAAGTGCTTGTTCTGTGAGAGCCCTGGGCACCTGCGAGAGAAGGGCTCCTGGACCAGGCTGGCTGGAGTGTGGATGCTGTCCGGACCTTATTTGAGCTGTGCCTTGAACACAGCATTTCTCTTAACTTGAGGTACCATTTTTGAGTGCTGTCCTCAGTGAAGATCAGATGCCATGAACGGGGGCTGCAGCTTAGGAAGGATTTCGAACTTGACAGTTTTCATCTTTGTTCTTGACTTTGACATTGGTGTGCCTAGAGTTTGTGAAGTGCTTCTGTATCTGTTATCTATTTAATTTTTTTTAAATGCTTATTATTTTAAAAGATATCACAAAGGATATAGATGAAGCAATGCACGGGGTGGGGTATGTGGGAAGGGCACAGATCTTTCCTGCCCTCCCCAGATGAGCCACCCTCAGAGATCTCTGTGTGTCCAGCTGTTCGGGAAGCTCCTTCAACTCAGTCCTCTTGGGTTTTCTGGAAGCTTCTATTACATCAGCATTCCTTCCTGCAGGCTGTGGGGCAGTATCCTCTCTGGAATGAGGTTCTGATGACCCACAGCAGAAGGGTGAGGGGGGATTAGAGTCCTGTGTGGAGCAGCTGAAAGGAGAGAAGGAGAAGCTCAGAGCAAGTCTGTTTCCTGCAGCCAACTTCTGAGGCCTCAAGCACCTAACATCATCACTCTATTAGGGGTGTGGGAGCTGTGAGCTGGGAACCTTGGACTAAAACCATAGCAACACACTTTTATTTTTTTTTTGTAGAGACAGAGTCTCACTCTGTGGCCCTTGATAGAGTGCCGTGGCATCACACAGCTCACAGCAACCTCCAGCTCGTGGGCTTAGGTGATTCTCTTGCCTCAGCCTCCTGAGTAGCTGGGACTACAGGCTCCCACCTCAATACCTGGCTATTTTTTTCTTTTGCAGTTCAGCCGGGGCCAGGTTTGAACCCACCACCCTCGGCATATGGGACCAGCGCCTTACAGGCCAGTGCCTTACTCGCCACCTTTTATTAACCAGATTGTAGTCTAATTTTTTAAAAGATTTGACCCAAATCTTTTTTGATGCAGTTAAAATCTCTTTTCACTTTTCTGTCAGAGAGATATGACATCAAACCAACAAGGAAGTAGCTCAATATTGTACCCCTTTACCCCTAAACTCCCTCTAAACAAAAAATATTGATGACCTCTTAAAAATTTTTTTTTGAAACAGAGTCTCACTCTGTCACCCTGGGTCGAGTGCCGTGGTGTCATCATAGCCCATAGCAACCTCAGACTGCTGGACTCAAAAAATCCTCCTGCTCAGCCTCCCAAGCAGCTGGGACCACAAGTGCCCACCATAACACCCAACCAATTTTTCTGTTTTTAGTAGAGACGGGGTCTCACTCTTGCTCAGGCTGTTCTCAACCATCTTGGCCTCCCAGAGTGTTAGGATTACAGGTGCCAGGCATGAGCTACCATGCCTGGCTGATCCCTTAAAATTTTCGTCTTTTTTCATAGGTTCTATTGAGACAATTGGAGTATTTTGGTATTAAACCATCTTGCTATTATTTTTCAAAATCTTGGCTACAATCTGCTGGTTTTTTAGATCCTGGTGTTAATGAGACTAAGGTTGCACTTTTGATAGTTAAATGTGCTGTTAGCTCTACACTAAGAAAACTCATTCCCAGCCAGAGGTGGGGTTGCACATCTGCTATACATTCAGACAGGAGTGGGGCTGCACATCTGCCGTATATTCAGAGAGGAGTGAGGCAGCACGTCTGCCGTACATTGAGACAGGAGTGGGGCTGCATGTCTGCCGTGCATTCAGATACCAGTGGGGCTGCACGTCTGTCGTATATTCAGACAGGAGTGGGGCTGCACGTCTGCCGTGCATTCAGACAAGAGGGGCTGCACATCTGCTGTACATTCAGACAAGAGTCTGAAAAGAATAGACTTTGAGGAAGGAGGAGCAACGGCATCTATTCAGACAGGAGTCTGAAAAGAATATACTTTGAGTGAGGAGGAGCAACGGCGTCATCTCCAAACGGAGTTTCCCCAGTGGGTGAATGTCCTAAATCCTGACTCTGGAGGCCTGGTGTAGGTTTTTGCCTAGGACTTCCACTAGGTAGTCAGCAGCCAGTCGAGGAGACACACGTGTGAAACAGGAGAGCATGAGAGCTCTGCATCGCATTGGTTTTGAGCTGGCTGTCCCTAAAGGAGTGGCAGAAGCAGTCCCACCAGTAACCCTAAAACTACATGTATAGTCCTTGCACGTATTATCTATTGCTGCATAACAAACTACCCCCAAATGAAGGGCTTGGAAGAATAATAAACATGTATTGTCTATCATGTTTCTATGGATCAGGAACTCAGGAACAGCTTAGCTGGGCGGGGGTTCCTCTCATGGTATTGGGTCAAGAGGGCTACAGTTCTCAGAAGGCACGACTAGGGCTAGAAACACATTTTCAAAGTAGTCACTGTTATTAACTGAATGTTTTGTCACCCTTACAGTCATATGTTGAAACCCAATCCACAATGTGCTGGTATTTAGAAGTGGGGTCCTTAGGAGGTGATGAGGTAGTGAGGGGAGAGCCTTCATGGTTGACAAGTGCCTTGATAAAAGAGACCCCAAAGAGCTCCTTCACCCTGTCCACTATTGAGGACAAAGTGAAAAGATGGGTATCTGTGAAGGAGTGGGTCCTCACCAGACACTGAATCTTCCAGGGCCTTGTTCTTGGACTGTCCAGCTTTCAGAGCCGTGAGAAATAAATTTGTGTTGTTTATAAAAGGCACTCAGTTGGTGGTATTTCTGCTATTAGCAGCCAGACTGGATTGACACTCAAACGGCTGGCACTTTCATGCTGGCTGTTGGCAGCAGGTTTCAGCTCCTTCCCACGTGGACCCCCACGTGGCTGCTTGGGCATTTTCACAACACGATGCCGGCCTCCTTCAGAGCAGGATATTTAGGACAGAGCAAGAGGGAAGCTCAGTGCTCCTCAGGATCATTCTGGAGGTCACAGTCCACCATTTCTGCTGCATTCTGTTAGAAGTGCATCCTAGTTAAAAGTGAGTTGCCAAGTCTAGCTCACACTCACCTGTTACCTGTTTTAACTTTAGCGTAATCTGGGTTCTGTTGTTTATAACATGCGAATTGAATTCTATCATTGGTTCCTCCTCAGAGCCCTTCAGGGGCCCCTGTTGCTCTGGGATGTTTTCTCTCCTTGACACAGCCTCATGCCCTTTGTCCCCTCCCCCGTTCCCTTCCACCTCCCCCTACCCCCTCCTCCTTCCCTCTGTGTTCTGGCCACACCAGCCCATGTCTCTCTGCAGTTTCTAGGAGCTGCATCCTTTTCCTTCTTTGGGTTTTTGCATTTATTGTTTCCTTTGCCTGAACTCCTTTTCTACCTGCCCTAAGGAGGGAAAAACCAGCAAAAGTCCTTCCCCTCTCTGGCAGGTTAGTACCCGTGTCCTTTGGACCTTGCCCTGGGCACATTTCCCAGCCTCCAGGGCAGGCAGGGTCCCAAGTTATTTTTTCTAGCAGTTAGACCATTTGTGGTCACCCTTCGCCCAGTTGCTATTATGTCATCACTTTTGTTGTTTTGTGTTTATTTTCTGTCTTCCTCCTGGATTGTAACACTCAGGTGTCCGTGTGGGCTGTGGGTGTTGTTCACCACTGGGCCTTCATGTGCAGGTGATACCTGGTACACAGCAGAATGTTCATAAAGGGTGTTTTGGGGGGATGGGGGGGGGTCTGTAGCCCGCTGGTGGAGAAAGCTGGGCAGACGCGAGTTCTCTGTAGAAATGGCTGCAGCTCACTGGTCTTGAGCCCTGAGCTGGGAAGTTCCCACCTAGGGGTTCTGATGTCCAGCTCCCAGTCCTTCCCCCAAACCGTGTGTTTCTTCTCTGAAAGAAATCAGAGTCTGCCGTGGCTTGAAAGCGTCTGTCAGCCGGAGGGGTGGTGCGTGCGTTCAGTGCAGAGCCACCACGTTGGGAGGCTTCCAGCTACTTTTTGGCATTGAGCTTGCTTTTTCTTGCTCCATAGCTGAGTGCAGCACAGTTGTCTCTTCAGGACTGATCCTGAGGAGCACTTTTCCCTTTCCATGGTGACAGTTGACAAATAGCAAGCTGGTTGCCACTTGAGCTGAACCGGGGGGATGCCATTGGAACCCCCGATTTCTTCCCTGTTGGCAGCTATCTGGTCCTTCCTCACTTCTAAAAGGCATCTTCCTGCCAGCCCCTCTCCCAGGAGTGCTAGAGCTTGGTGGCTGTCAACCCTGGAAGTTTACTGTCCAAGGGATAACTTTGGCAGAAAATGCCCACACACGAGCCTGGAGAGGAGATAAAATACACAGAAACCAACCCGTATTATCCCCTTAAGATATTATCCCGAGGAGACACCTCTGTGCCCACTGTCAGCCTCAGTGCCAAGAGTCTAGAGCTTTGCTCCTGTGCCTGCCATGGGGTTGGAAGGGTGCTCGGGCCAGCAGGGGAGTACAGCCCGTCCCTGGGTACCGTCCCTGGTACCATCCCTGGGTACAGCCCGTCCCTGGGCTTGTCCTCTCAGGCCCAGCACAGG
Organism: Arctocebus calabarensis; assembly: GCA_963573935.1. Taxonomy (NCBI): domain Eukaryota; kingdom Metazoa; phylum Chordata; class Mammalia; order Primates; family Lorisidae; genus Arctocebus; species Arctocebus calabarensis. Next base: position 40,166 of record CAUYON010060601.1, read on the forward strand.
CAGCTTTCTGTTTGGGAGACCGAGACCCTGACCTCACCTTCAGGTCACTACCAACCTGGAGGGAGATGGACTGGCAGCTCAGTTTGCAGGAACTGTCCTTTTCCAGGTTTTTAAAAAACAACTTTACTGAGATGTGATTCATATAGTACACTTCACCTAATGAGTGTATGATTTATTGGTTTTTAATATATTACAGAGGTGAACATCACCACAGTCCATTTTAGAACATTTTCATCCCCACGTGGGGAAACCGGTTTCCATCAGCAGTTGCTCACCTCCCCACCCACCCCAGGCCCTGCTGCCACCGCCCTGCCTCTGTCTCTGGGGGCACCTGCTTGGGTATTTCACGTCCAAGACTCACACCGTTCATGCCTTTCGCTTAGTGCAAGGCTTTCCAGGTTACACGTCGCAGCCTGTATCCCAGTGTCATTGCTTTTGATGCTGCATTTTGTTTATCCTTTCATTAGGTGATGACATCTGGGTTCCTTCTTTCTGGCTGTTATAAACAGTATTGCTGTGAATATTCACATGCATGTCATGTGGCACTTTTTCATTTCACTCGGGCATGGACCTAGGAGCAGCTGGGTCAAATAGTAACTCTGTATGTGTAGTTTTTTGAGAAACTACCAGACTGTTTTCCAAAGTGGCTACATACACCTCCCCACCAGCAGTGAGCATGAGTTCCAATGGATTATTCCACATCCTGCCAGACGTTTGTTATTATCTGTCTTTTTTATTCCAGACGTCTTGGTAGATGTGCAGAGGCTCCTTGTGGTTTGTTTGCATTTCCCTGACACGATGTTGAGCATCTTCTCATGTGTCTGTTCCTTACAGAGATGTCTTCTTGATTCTTTTGCCTGTTGTTTAATTTATTGTCTTTTTTAATTGTTGAGTAGTAAGAGTTCTCTGTATGTTCTAGAGACGAGACCCTTATCAGAGAGACACAGTTCACAAATACTTTCTCCCATTCTTTGTACTTTCTTGATTGTGTCCTTGAAAAACATGTTTTGATTTTGGTAAAAGTTCTTTTCAGCTGTTTTTCCTTTTTTCGCTTGTACTTTTGACATCATATCTAATTAAATTTATTTTTAAATTAGTGTTTCTGTTAATTCATTATAGAATTGAATTTAGAACTGATTTTAGCTCAACGATTTTGGGAGTCATTTGCCTAGGGGGTCATTTGTTCACTCTCTGTTTACCTACTTCTGGTGCCAGCACCCAGCACCCGGCCCTGAGATTACGTATGGTCCGTGGGTCTCCCTGCTCGGCCTCACTGGAGGTGCTCAGAAGATGCCTGTGGAATGGATGAGGACAGATGCAGACTCCCTGTTCTGCGATTTCTCTCCTTACACGTGACACTCGTTCTTTCTGTGTATGTGGCCTTTTTCTTCTCTCTCATTTCCTCCTCTCCCCCCTTCCCTCTCTGCCTTTCTTTCTTAGGCTTGATATCTTTAGAATCTCCGCCTCTCTTTTTTCATTTTTCATTAACTTTTCCTTCCAAGCTGAAGCAGAGTTGCTCTCTTTCCTCTCTGATCGTCCCTAGTGCTTAGGGAGTTTAGGGAAGATATGCAGAAACTGTTAGGTTCCCCTTCACTGATGTGCTGTAGAGCTGGACGAAGCCCCTGGGAGCTGGGACAGAGTGTCCTGCGGCACGTCTGCATTTAGCTGGCTGCTAGTGAGCCTGTCCCCGAGGCCTGCAGTACGTCATTGGAAATTTGGTTAGGAAGCTGCAACAATACATTTTTGCATTCAGAGGTGTATTTTTGACACGTCAAAGTATATAGAGCAGTGTAGGCACATTTTCCTCTGCGTACTACGGCTGGGGGTTGTTAGGAGCTGTGTGATGGAAATCACTCTTCCTGTCTCTGTTCCCCCAGGTTCCTTTCCTATACTGGGACGGGTTCGCCTGTGTGACACTGGGGTAGTCGTCAGGGCTCTTGCTTTCTGATTCATTGGCAAGACTCAAAATAACACAGAGGGAAGAAATGGAAAAACCTCTGGGTAAAAAGAATTTGCATTCCGTATTTCTTTTATCAAAAAGGAAATTAGTTGGTGTTTTGAACAGAAAACTTAAACACACTAAATGGTGGATGGAAACATAAGTAGTAAATTTGATGTGTGTGTGTTTGTGGTATAGATTTCGACTTATAATCACTTCTTTTTGCCACTGTTATAGAAACCTTAGGGAACTAAATAGTAACAAGTAAGGATTCAGAAATAAATAACAATTTAGGGATTATTGGGAAAGTACAATTTTCTTTTTCTGTAGGACTTCTTTCTGGGGGGGTGGGGTGGGGAAGGCAGAATATATGTAATTTAAAACCCAGTCAGTCTCAACTTGCCCCCCACTCTGCCTCTGGCTGTAAACCCAAAACTGCTTTACATATTTATTTTCTAATGCTGTAGGTTTTGATTTTCTATCTCTGGTTTCCTTACAATAGTCTGACCCAAATCTCATTAAATAAATGTCCATCATGCTCCAGCAGCTAACATGTCCAGTTGGTTTGCCCTCTGGATTAGAGAGAGGAAGGCTGTCAATGTCAGCCTTCGATTTATCTTCCAGGGCTCCTTCGAAGACTGCATGGGGAGGCTGGGGAGTGTGGGCGGGGGGAAGTCAGTAGTCTTCATCTGTTTGTTGAGGTGTGGCCTGTCCTTTTGCAGTTCTGTCTCTCACCGTTCTTTCTGTACTTTGTGCCCCCTCAGTGCTGAGCTATTTGGGCTTATCCAAGGGTGTTTCCTGAAATGCTGCTGCCTTTAGACCCTTTCCCCTTCATGTGGCTTTTCCCCATCCTTGAAGACATAGCTCAGGGGTCACCTGCCCTGGAAAAACTCTCTGGATCCCGTGAATGCTCTTCTTTCTCCTCCCACTGTGCTGACCCCGTTACTGCTGCCACCCTGCTGCCCCGACCACCCACGGGCCACTGCTGACCAGGGCTTCCTGTGCCATAGGCAGGGCAACAGGGTGGCCCCACTTTCAAGGCAACAACCCTGCGGGACAAGGTGCTTTTGTTAAACTCGTTCTGTGGAGTTACAGGGTTCTGAGCCGCAGAGCAGTGGTTTCAGCCCAGCAGGCTGGCTTCCTAAGCCCCGGCTCGCAGATAGTGTCTGCCACTTGGCAGCTCCCTGGCCCAGTGCTGACATTTGGGCACTTGTCACACAGTCTTCTATGACTGGTTGTTTTTATTCTCCTCCCTGGACTCTGGATTCCTCAGAGGAGGTGTACATTGTCTCCTATCCTTTGGAATGGTGCTTTAGCGTGGGAGGTGCTCAGCCAACGAAGGCTTCGAGAGTGGGTGGAGACAGGAACAGCAGCAAAGGCCCTGAGCTTTCCTGGCACTTGAGGGTCAGGGCACACCTCTGGCGGCTGGATTGTGCTTATGGGATCTCTTGGGAAGCTGACCTTCAGTCTCACAGTAAAGATTCAGGCATGTGTTGGTTGTCTGCGTCAGGGGGGACAGACAGGTGGCAGGTAGGACCAGGAGGTGTGAAGCCTCCCAACCCCACAAGACAGGAAAAGGAGTTTTCTTAAGTCTGATAGTATTTCCCGAGTTGTCCCACATGGCTGGTTGGTATGGCAAAGCATGTCCTTCAGAGGGCTCTGGGTGCTGGGACTCTGGAACTCTGCCTGGGCGTGTGTAGTCTTCCTTGCTTTATGTACTTACCTCCGAGGCTCCAGAATTTTACCATTAAGGAAGCTTTGTACTCTCTGTGTCTTTCTGCCTGTTTGTCTGCTGTGCTGTTGAGACATTCGTGCCCTAGATAGGATCTGGATGGGGGTCTGGGTGGAGGAAGAACCCAGCGTCAGGTACCACGAGCACGATGACGACTTTGGCATGTTTCTGTGACACGCACAGCAGTTGTGGAGAACGTAGCCAGGTGTGGGGCTTGAGGCCTCCCAGCCAGAGGGGAGGGGAGGGGCATAGGCCAGTGGCCTTCCAACCTTGTAAAACATACATAACATGTAATTTTTCAGTTTAATGATTTTTAAACTGACAGTTCCGTGTCATTAACTACATTTGTATTGTACAAACCATCAGTCCCCATCCATCTCCAGAAGCCTTTCATCAAACTCTGAATCCACTGAATAGTGGCACAGAGGGTGGCATTCCCCTCCCCTGTCCTCACAGCTCCTGGCACCCAGCATTCATGCTCCTTGTCATCTCAAATAGTGGATTTGACCATTCTAGGTACCTCATGTAAGTGGAGCCAGATAGGGTTTATCTTTTTGTGACTGGTTTATTTTACTTTGCTTAATATCCTCAAGGTTCATCCATGTTCAGAATGTGCCAGAGTTTCCTTTCTCTGTAAGGGGCAGTAATGTCCTGGTATATGTATATACCATATTTCCTTTATTCATTCATCTGGCAGTAGGCACTTTGGGTTGCTTTCACCTTTTGGCTGTTGTGAATAACGTGGCTATGGATGTGGGTGTACAAATATCTCTTTGGGACCTTCCTTTCTATTCTTTGGTATTTATAGACCTTTTAAATTTTAAATCACCTGTCCCAATCTTCAGAACCTCACCTGTGAAAGGGAGAAAATCAAGGTCAGGAAGCTCAGAGCTCCACCTCTTTGTTCTCTGTCTCTCCGCTCCATGGCAGCCTTTTGGATGGGCAGTTCCAAGGGACCTCTGGGGTTCCTTAAGGCAAAGTTTGCAAACCACTACGGTCAACTTGCAATAATAGTATTGTTGCTTTGAGTTTGGAATTGTGCCTGGCTGCTGGTCATAAAGGTATGGCCCTGGTGACTTAAATAAGATCGTTTATGCTTCCTAGAAGGAGAAGTTCAGACTTAGGCGGTCCAGAGCTGGTGGATGGCTCTGCTACAGTGCCAGTGGCCTGGTCTGCTTTAGTTTTCTGCTCTGCCAGAAAGCTGTGGCTTTCTTCTTCAGGTTGGTCTAAGATGCTTATGGAAGCTCTAGTTATCATGTCTCCATTCTAAGTAGGAAATAGGAGAAGACAGGAGGGCAAAAGGACTCATGTCTGCCACCTGTCCCTTATTTCAGGAGCGTTCTTGAAGTCTCATATACCAACTTGTGTTTACGTTTTCCTGGCCAGAGCTTAGGCAGTGGAGCCACTTGGATGTAAGGGAGCTGTGAAGTGTGGTCTTTTAGCTTGGCACAAGGGCTGAATAAAACTGGGCCTCTGTCATGAAGGAAGGAGGTGAGGATGGAAACCAGGCAGGCCACCTACAGCCTGCCCTGTCGTGGAGGTAGGGCTGGACGTATCTGATAGTCACTGAGTGATTACTGTGTGCAGGAAGCATATCATGTTAGAGATGGAGGTAGTGGCCTGATGGAGCCCTCATCTGCCTAGCCAGTTAGTTGGTTAGCATTTGGTTGGCGTCTAGCGTTTTCATTGGCCAGCCCCATCCCCTGGCTTGTACGGAGCCCACTGGGCTGTTAACTCCTTGAGGGCAGGAACATTTGCTTTTATCCCCCTAAGTGACTGGCTCAGTACCCAGGAAGTGTCTACCAAATGTTGGCTTATTAAACCAAGTCTTTTTCTACTGAAAAATGTATTTTCTGCTTTTAAAGATAGTATAGATTTATTAGAGAGAAATTTTAAAACCAGGAGTAGGACAAAGAAAATATCAAAAATCACTTGTAACTTCATCATCCAGAAATAGTGACTGTTCACATTTTTGAATTTCTTCTTTCCAGTCTTCTTTCTTTGCATTTAGGTGTGTTTGGGTAAAACAAATTTGGGTCATTCTATGTATATCATTTTGTATTCTCTCGTTTCACTCAGTATTATGTCATGAGCATTTCAGTGTCTTTTAATAGTTTTTCTGCACAATCTTAATGGCTGCATTGTCTCATACTGTCCCTGTGCTGGGCATCAGTATTGGTTTTTATTGTTGATGCTGCTGAGGTGACTATCTTTATGCCCATGTGCTAGTGTGTGATTCTGATTATTTCTCTAGGGCTAGCTCCTATGAAGAGAATTAATAGACCATTTAAGACTCTCGTTAAAGATTGGAACATCTTCCCAGAAAAGAATGTGTGGATACAGTGGTTAGACCCCACCCTCAATGTTCTATTATTTTAGCTTTCTGCTAATTTGAGTGCAAGTTTTGGTTTGTATTTCTACAGTGTTTGAGTTTTTCCCAGTGTAATGACCATTTGTTCCCTTTATTGTCTGTTCTGTGGTGTCAAGTCTGTTTATTGTCAATTTTGATTTTCTTGTCTATTTTTTTCCCGTTAGATGTTTTTGATGTACTTGTGCTTCTTATTTATAAAAATAGCATTTCTTTGCCATTCTTGTTGCAAATATTTATTTCCCTTTGATTTTCTTTTTGCATATTGACCCATGGCAGTGTTTTAAATGTATAACTCTGTTGACTTATTTATTTATTTTTGTGATTTGTTCCATTGGTATGTATGTACTGGAACAATTCCCTACTTATTTTTCCTTAAAAAATTAACTATTTGTTCATTTTCAAGATGACACTTAAAATTTGATCTGTTAAAAATTATTAACAAGTTGGCCGGCCGCTGTGCTCATGCCTATAATCCCAGCACTCTGGGAGGCCGAAGTGGGCAGATCACTTGAGCTCACAAGTTCAAGACCAGCCTGAGCAAGAGGGAGACCCCGTCTCTACTAAAACTAGAAAAACTGAGGCCAGAGGATCACTTGAGCCCACGAGTTGGAAGTTGCTGTGAGCTATGATGTCACAGCACTCTACTCAGGGCGACAACCTGAGGCTCTGTCTCCAGAAACCAAAAAACATTATTAATAAGGATTCCAATTGTAATTTTGTAAACTGTCTAGGTTGCTGTTAAGAGGAATAATGAGCACTGAGTGAAAATTTCTTGTCTGGAAAGTGGAAAGTGTCTCTACGTGGACCCTTACAATTCATTTTTATAAATAGCAAAAGTGGTTGAGGCAAAGATCCCTGAAAATTATGAATATTGTTTTATATTAAAAGGAGTTTTATTGATTTGTTTCACAAAAGTTTTGCTTTAATCAGGCAATGGCTTGATCAAGGGCTTGGTGCTGCCAGGATCTGGTTTGTCTCTGTCAGTGCTTATATGTCTGTCTGATTTTGTCTCCATTTCTCTCCTTGTCTGCCTTTATTTCCCCCACTTTCTCTCGTCTCTGTCCTCTTCCACGCTGGTTCCGTCATCAGACAGTTACACCTCCCTTCATAACTAGAGGATGATTGCAGCAGTTCCAGAACTTGGATCCTTTCTGGTTTAAGTGGAAACAGGGAAGGGCTGCTGCCTCTGTACAGGGGAGCTGTCTGTTCACAAGATGCTAGCGTTGCACTGGCACTCCCTGGAGTGTGCTCATCCAGGAACCTGTGCCTGGCAGGCCTGGCAGGTGCAATGATCTGATTGGCAGACCTGAGTCACATGTGCCCCCCGAAGCTGGGCTGGAGCCAGTCCTGGGGCGGAGTCCGTGGAATATAGAAGTTGTAGAATTGGCTTTGTGAGCAAAAATAGGATGCCCTCTTCCAGAAGCTGTGTGAATGGGGTCTGGGTTCCTGCGGTACAGTGCAAGTCAGCAATAATTGCATGAGAGGTAGAGCACAGCCTTAAACCTTGGCTTTTTACTTTTTGGGAAGTGAGGGAAGCTACCAACACCCTGACTTTTTCTTAAGAAGGGGAATTACAGTCAGCTCTGCTCTTGGATCCTCTGAGCATTGATGTCTGTAGTCCACTTGTCTTTTAGCTTCAGAGTGGCTCTGTCTTTCTCTCTCAAGGGTTAGGGGGAATTAGTCCATTCATTTTTACGGAGAACAGCTTCAATCCTAGGAGTTCAGCTATGTCTGATTTGGCTGGCTTTGCTTATTAACAGCAAATTGAAATCAAATGTAGCACAGCAGAAAATGAAGACATATTTCCCACTTTGTTTGCCTCTTCAGCAGCTGAGTTCACTCGGGGCTGAAGCAGTGCAGACAGAAATGCAGAGTGCCATTGCCAAATAAGGCGGTGGTAGCTGGTCAGCAAGACAGGACTTCAGGGTCTTCTTGATTAGGGATGTTTGCAAGGGAAGCAATGACATGTGTTCTGAACCAGGCTGCAGGTAAAGTGTAAGTTAAAGCAGTAGGTTTGGTCATGATGTATTTCATTATGAAAAAACACAGTTGATGGCTTGGCACATGTGCTCAACGGTTAGGGCACCGGCCACATACATCGGGGCTGGTGGGTTCGAACCTGGCCCGGGCCTGCTAAACAACAATGACAACTACAACAAAAAAATAGGTGGGTGTTGTGGCAGGAACCTGTAGTCCCAGCTATTTGGGAGGCTGAGGCAAGAGAATCTCTTGAGCCAAAGAGTTTGAGGTTGCTGTGAGTGGTGACGCCATGGCACTCTACCGAGGGCAACATAGTGAGACTCTGTCTCAAAAAAACAAAAACAAACAACCAAAAGCCACCACCACACTTGATAGTATTTGTTCTTATCATTTGCATTTTTCCAACACATCATTCGGTGGCTTTAGGTGGCATTTTTATGTTCTTTGGAGGTTGGGTCAACCTTCACACAGTGGCCCTGTGACTCAGTCATTGGTGGGCTTAACAGATGCCTATTGACTGTTCAGAAAGGCTGATGTCCTGTTTGGGCCCTCATTTGGACCCAGATGTCTACTTCTGAGGTGTTTAATCAGGTTGAATAGTTGTGTGGTTGAGTTTCAGGTCCACCCATTTACAGGCCTTGAAGACAAGCCTGGTTCTGCCCTCAGGGACCTTGGTGGGTTTGTGCAGCATCCATAGCACCAGGTTGCTCGTTTGCTCAGCTGTTGTACTTACAACAGGAAATCCTGCGGAGTAAATAGAATAATAACAGTTAAGACTTTGTATCGTTGTGTAAGTCCATTTAGCACACCAGCAGTCACCATTACTTTGGAAAATCCCTTAGGAAGGGACCATCCATATTCTAGATCTTTGTTCTTCCAGCAGTGGAACTGATTGATATTTTTGAAGTCAGCACCAGATGAAATGGTTGACAGATATTTAGTGACTAGATACTTTTAGCACCCTCTGCTGTCACCATCCTTCTTTACCAGGAGCCTTGTCTCTGGAGAAGAATGTAGCTGCTGAGACTCCAGGGGAGTGGCACTTCACACACCCCCTTGCAAGTGTCCTGGTGTGCAGGTTGAATGAGACTGTGGGTGGCACGCAGCACTGACATCATTTCTCTTATGTGTGTGTCTCTCTCTCCCTCTTTTTTTTTTTTTTTTTTTTGAGACAAAGTCACACTTTGTCGCCCCTGATAGAGCACTGTGGTGTCACAGCTCACAGCAACCTCAGACTCTAGGGCTCAATTGATTCTGTTTCCTCAGCCTCCCAAGTAGCTGGGACTACAGGTGCCTGCCACAAAGCCTGACTATTTTTTAGAGATGGGATCTCGCTCTTCCTCAGGTTGGTCTCAAACCCATGAGCTCAGGCAATCCACCTGCTTTGGACACCCAGAGTGCTGCGATTACAGGCATGAGCGCCACGCCTTTTTAATTTCTTTCTTTCTTTCTTTTTTTTTTTGAGACAGAGTCCTACTTTATTGCCCTTGGTAGTGCTGTGGCATCATTGGTCACAACAACCTGAGACTCTTGGACTCAGCCTCCTAAGTAGCTGGGAGTACAGGTGCCTGCCATAATGTCCAGCTGTTTTTAGAGACAGGGTCTCAAATTCATGAGCTCAGCTCTGCCCACCTTGGCCTCCCAGAGTGCTGGGATTGCAGGCGTGGGCCATTTTGTGTCTCTTTTTGTATCTTTTCATGCAGGTGTGGAATCTCATGCATATACTTGGTCCATGCATGTAGTTGAAAGTGAATGAGCTAACTGTGCATTTGATGTCATTGCAGGGCCTGTACCAGGTCCTGGGCCAGGTTTCATGCCCCCTGCATCACCAAGGTCTTACTTCTAGTCTGAACTGTTAGCTTTAGGGCCCTCTGAGCCCTGGTTGCGTCCTTTATGCCACTGTGTGATTTGTCTCTCTTTACTCCTGGTGTTTCTTTTTGGAGTTGGTACAACTGATGTCATCTGATGCCTCTATGATGAATTTGTGAATGGCTTAATAAGAACAGGTTAGGCTAGGGGACTCATAAGGATGTGTGGTTGCTGGGTAACTTTTAACTAGGTCTGATTGTTGTTCTTGATGCTTTAGGGTGGAGTCTTGATGCCAAAGTGGAGTCTAAATTCTGAGGACGAAAGAAACAACTCTGTTTTATCCTTGATATAGTCATCTAAATCACGTATGCAGAAGGGAGGGAGCTTCTTTTGCTTCATAGAAGCAAAATCATCTTTTCAATACAGAGGTGGACCTTAATATCTAACTGGAGTATTTCATAGCCTGAGAAACAGTTGAGCATCTTTAAGAATTGTCCTTAGCTACAGGAAATGGTGTGGATGGGTTAACAAGGAAGATCCCTAGTCACTGTTCAAGCACAGATGTGCTTTGCTGGTGGTATTGGGAGAGAGGCTTATGTGTTTGGCTCAAGCAGCTAATTTCTCACTGTTTGTTACTGTTACTTAATTTGAAATGACAGTTTTGTGTTCTGAAAAGAACAGTCACGTTTCTCCTTCCAGATTTGTTGTGGCAATTTATTAGTGGTTCTAATTGTGGTGCGTGTTTGATGTGGCCTCAGGTAGGAGCCACCAAAGTGGGAATAGGTAGCACTACTTTAAAAATAAGTCTGAAAGGGCATGTTTTCCTTATAGTAAGAGATAACATTGATTATTTTTTTCCTCTACAAAAATTACTTCTCAATGGTAAACTTAAACTGAAAGTGGGAAGTTTCTCGTTTTTGTTTTTTTGAGACAGAATCTCAACCTGTTGCCCTGGGTAGAGTGCCATGGCATCACAGCTCACAGCAACCTCCAACTCCTGGGCTCAAGCGATTCTCTTGTCTCAGCCAACCAAGTAGCTGGGACTACAGGTCACAACGCCCGGCTATTTTTGGTTGCAGCTGTCATTGTTGTTTGGTGGGCTCGGGCTGGATTCGAACCCGCCAGCTCATTTGTATGTGGCTGCGCCTTAGCTGCTTGAGCTACAGGTGCCGAGACAGGTTTCCCGTTTTTGTTGGATTCCTTAAGTAATGGTTGAGAACTTGGGCTCTGGAGTCCGTTGTTATTAAGGTGAAATCTTGGCGCTACTCCCTAGAGGCTACGTGACCTTGGCTGAATTGTTTGATAGCCTCCAGCCTCAGTATCATTGTCTGTCAAGTGGTATAGTAAGAAGCTCCCTGAGAGGTAGAGATTACATGTTTGTAATGCCCTGTGATAGTTACATGTGAAGTGCTCAGTAGGTGTGAATAGTATTCTGAGTACTTTGTTTTAACTCTTGTTATCTGCTTGAATTTTGAATTAGAGTGATAACTTCTTGTTTAGATTTTTTTTTTCTGATAATAGAAGATGCTGAGTTTTTCTAGTTGTAGTGAATGGAGAAAATCTCTTAAACATCTTTTAAAAATACAGTGCTTACAGAAATTTAATTTGTTGTTCTTTCTGACCAAACAAGAACATGTGCTTGTCATCCAGCTTGTGCGGCTGCTACTCTTCTTTGTGGTCTGTGGAACTAATCACAGCCCTTGCTCAATGCCTTTGTACACACATGTCTTCTTCTCGCAGGAGTGTCCTCTGTTTCTTTGGCTGGAAACACACTCATGTTAGGTACTCTGGCCAGGATGGCTTTGTGGTCGATGGTGGTGGTGGGGAGTGGTGAGTTGATTGGGGGATCCAGAGTTTCCACTGCAGGAACCATGTTGACTGAGAGGTATTGGGAGAGGGGTTTATGTGTTTGGCTCTATCATCCATTTGACCTTGGGTTGGTAACTTCCTTAAGACTCAGTGGCTTTATCTGTGCAATAGGGATATGACTAATGGATAATTAGTCAGATTTTTGTATAGAGAGGTAACACAGTGCTGGTCTAATTAAGCCCTATTGTTTTTATTATTATTACTTTCCACATAAAGCATTGGTGATGACCAAGAAGGTGTCGACCTTTCCTTGGAGTCTGTGATTTGGGCTGCTGTATATTAATATGGAAGTAGGGAAGTTGCCTTATTTCAGAGACGGGTATATCTCCTGATGTCTCCAAGAACATCTGGCTGGCAGAAGTTTTAGCATCTGACTTTGGGAGGCCTGAGGAAGTAAGAGGATGCAGATGGGAGGTAGCACCCTAGGACAGACAGCTAATAATTCTCTCTTCCTTTTTGGGTAGTTTGCAGCTAGGATCAGTCTTTGGATAAAACCAATGCTAAGCATGAACGTTACTCATGAAGTCCCTGGGTTAAAGTTCCGCCTTTATGGATGACTAGCCCAGAAGGGCTAGTTTGTGGTATTCTGAGAAAAATGACCCCCAGCCCATAGCAGTTATTGTCAAAAGTGATTGCTTCAAAGGCCCAGGTCTGGGGGTTAGGGGTGGGTCTGGGATGGCTTCTTTGGGAAAGAAATGCTGGAGCTCAGGTCTGAAGGAGAAGGTGTTCGTCTTCGCTCCCCAGGCCTGAGGCATGAGGGAAACAGGGTGCTGTAGGGGCCGAAAAGAGGTCCTTGCTGCTAGACCTCAGAGAATGAGGGGAACAGGATGGGCCCAGAGCACACAGAGACTTAATGTCCTTGGAAATGACCTTTATTCTGAGAAAAATAGAGAAGCTTTGGTGAGTCATCAACAGGAGGCTGGCAGGAGCAGACGTTCATTTTAAACTGGTGACCTTCCCTGCCCCGTGGAAGGGGAGTTCAGGAAGGCAGAGGCTGGTATGGGGTTTCTAGTTGGCTTCTACGCAGTCTTCTAGGCCAGGGCTGGTGGGTGGCGCTTGGGGACACAGGAGACATTTGGAATTTGGAGAAGATCCAAGGATTTGTGAGTGACGTGGGAGATAAAAGGGGCAAGACCAGGAATCCACTTCTCACATTTCCAGATAAAACTCCTGCCAGAGTGTGTTCCTTCTTCAGTCTTACTGCCGTTACTTAATTTTCCTGTGGTTTGTATAGCCATTGCTTTCTGCTTTTCCCTGAAAATGATTCTGTGGGTGAAAATGAGCACCTTCCACTTAGAAGCAAGTTAAGTGGGAGATGCAAGTGAGCCGCGACTTGTAAGGAGGAAGGTGCTGGTGGCCGGGATCAACACAGGTGCAGCATTTCTTTAGGTCTGAGTTCCATTTGCAGCATGCTCAGCAGGGCCTGTGTTTTGTGATGGCCTTACCCAGCAGAGCCTTACAATATTGTTTAGCTTCCCCCTCCACCCCAAGCCTTACTCAATTAACGTTTCAAAAGCCTTACTTTCAGCAGCCTCCAGGCTAGTTTTTTTTTCCTTAGATTGGGTTGCTCATATGACATGCTCAGTGGTGCTATTGGAATGCGTATTAAAAAAGAACACCAGCTGCGATGGCAGCTTTGCTTCCTAGTCCAACTCTACACTTGTGCAAGAGTGGTGGTGAGTCTAATTTTTATCCCAGTGAAAGGTAGATAATCCTCAGGTGTTGTTGACCAGCTTGGGATTACCATGGGGAACCAGGGCCAGGTGGACACCTTCTCCTGCCCCACAGCCCTCCTGCCTCCTCAGTCCTCATCGTCATCAGATGCATGGACTGGACAGCAGCTTCCTCACTCTGAGAGCTGAGCAAGGTGCCCTTGCTCTGCTGTCCTTTGGTCTCCACTGTAACCAGGGGATCCTTTGAAATATCAGTCAGACCATGTCGGGGCCTCCAGTGTCTCAGGCTTTCCTTCTTACCACATGACCTGCCTGGGCCTCTTCTTCCTCCCCAGACCCTTTACACCTCGCTTCTTGTCCTGCTGTGGTCTCAGGCCCTTGCTCTTGTCTCTTTGCCTAAGTTCTTTGCATGCCTGTCTTCCTCTCTCCCTGGGTTTCTACTTAAATGACACTTTATCAAGAGGTTATCCCAGAATAGGTCCTCTAGATAGGTTGTTCCTATCTAGAATAGCACCCTATAAACCACACTGCTTTATTTTTCTGTGCAGCTCTTAGCATTACTTGATAGAAAAATGCTTTTGTGGCTCTGACTCCCCTGCTAGAACCGAAGCTCCTTGAGGGCAGGTGACTGGCACACATTGTGCTGTAGTAGTGTTTACTCATTAAATAAACCTGGGAAGTGCCATGCTGGGCCTCCGTGATTCTGTCCCTGAGAGTAAGGAGATGTTTCTCTTAACTACACTTGTCTGACCTCCCTAACAACCATAGTGTTGCTCACTCATAACTCTGAGAGTCAGGGATTCAGGCAGAGATGGCTTATGTCTACTCCATTAAGGTTGAAGTCTTGGCTTGTGGCTTAATGTCTAGGGGCTGCTGGGCCAGCTCCACAAAGGCCATTGTGTCTGGGTCCTCGGCTCTGACTTTGGCCTAGTTCCTCTGTTCCCCCTTACATGGCATCTCCATGCATCTGGCTTGGGCTTACTGGCTCATACCATAGGGGACTCTGAGTTCTTAGAGGGATAAGCCAGCGTCAGGGCTTAACGAGCCTGTGCTCGTCTTGTATTTGTTAATGCCCCATTGGCTGGAGCAAGTCACATGGCTGGGTCCAGAGTCAGTGAAGGAGGGGCCTGCATGAGGTGTGGACATCAGAAGGTGGGGCTTATTCAAGTCACAGCATAATATTTACTTGAAAGAACAGATTTTAGAGCCAGCTGCTGGGTCTAAATCTTGACTTAACTACTCTTTATTTATATTATCATAGATAAGTTGCTTAACTTTCCTGTGCTTCTGATTTTATCATCTGTAAAATGGGCAGAAGCTATTTCATAGGGGTATTATTAAGACTTTTTAGGTAAGGAATGTATGTTAAAGTTCTTAGACTGTATCTGGGTACATAGGGAACACTCTGTAAGCCATTGGGTGACCAAAATCCATATATGTGTTGAATCATTCTGTTATCAGATTATTAGATTCATTGCTTCTTTCTTTTACTTTATTCACTTTCTTATTTATCAAATATTTATTAACACTTGCCAGGTCCCAGACCTCCGATAGATTCTGGGATAGAGGAGGATCCCCTCATGGAGCTTGCAGGAGGTGGAGAAGGCAGGCTGACAGGTCAGGACGCAATCTCAGTGAAGTGTGAGCTGGGCTGGGCAGCTCCACAGCCAGGACAAACCAGAGCAGGAGCCCCTCACCTGCTTCTGCGGGTTAGGCAGGGAAGACTTCCTCCAGGAAATAATGTAAAATGAACCTTGCAGGGTAAGGTGGACTTAGGTGGCCACCGGGTTCCTGACAAGTGGGAGAACATGTGGCCTGGCCTAGAGACAGAAGAGCATGGCAGCTAAAAGAATCACACATGGAAGGGTGGGGAAGGTGGGAAGGCTGGTGTCCAGCTCCACTGGGAAGCCAACCTAATGGCATGTTACCCATTTGCAGTTTCGGAGATGGGTGTCAGAGGATAAGATGCTGGTCTGAGTGCAGGGGAACAGCCACAGGTGGGAACTGGACAGATGACCAGTGGGGCCTTAAGCTGGAAGGGCCTGACAGGGAGAAGAGAGTTTGGAGAAGGAATGAAGGATAGAGGTCAGAGGGCCAAGAGCTGGCCGGAAGTACAGAGAGGGTCGAGTAGTTGGGGAGCTGAGGGCCAAGAACCGGCTGGAAGAACAGATAGGGTTGGGTAGTTGGGGAGCTGAGGGCCAAGAGCTGGCCAGAAGCACAGACAGGGTCGGGTAGTTGGGGAGCTCATGCTGCAGGGCTCCTGGTGCCCACTGGGCTAGGCTTCTCACCCACTACATGTTCATTTGCTCCATTCAGCACTGGCTCAGAGGAGTCAATGCTCAATGTAGGCCTTAATACCCATCTTCAGATTGTGTTTTGGGAGCAGGCTCTTAATTTGCTTTCATTCTTTAGGCATTTTTGTGTCAGAAATGAAAAGCAGGCAGATCTGTGCACAGATGGTTGAAGCCCTGAGCTGTAACTCTCTAGCATATGAGGTGCAGAGGGCAGAGCTGTACTAGGTGGCTCAGGGCAGGCTTCCTGAAGGAGGGGATATCTGATCTCAGTGCAGAAAGACAAACAGGGGTTTTCTAGGCAGTCTGGTCTGCATCCAGTGATGTGGCCAGTGACTTGGTTCTCTTCCTGGAGAGACTAAGTCACCTGCAGTGTGCCTGGGCTGGTGCATGAATTACTGACCCTGGAGATTGCAATTACTCATACAGGTCATGGGGTACTGGGGAGGATGGTGCAAGAGAGGGCTGCTCCCTCAGAGCTCCTAGAGGGTCCCCACCTCACCTCCAGGGCCCTGCTGTCTGGGCCTTGGGCAGCATGACCTGATGATGCAGGACACCTTCGAGATCATGCATGGTCGGGGGCATAGTCTCCAGGCAGATCGCCTGGGTTGGTGGAGGCTTGGCCATGCCCCCTTGCTGGCTTCTTGTCCTTGAGCACAGTGCCCAACCCAGTGTGCACCTCAGATTGCTCCTCTGGAAAGTTCTTGCCTTTTAGACCCAAGAAAAGAGAGCTTTTCTTGGGTCTAAATGAGCTAATGTATGGGAAGGACTTAGAACAGCAGAAAGAACTCAATAAATGTCATTGGTACGATGGCCTTTAACATTATTGACCCTCGGTGGATTGCTATTTAGTGTTTTTAATCACCTTCAACTTTATGGTACACAGCCATTGCTTCATAAGTGTATAAGAGTTCATCATTTAATTCCTTTAAAAACAAAAGTAGCATTCTCCTAAGCCCAGCCTACTACCACAAATCATCTCTTCTGTCTTTACCAGTTCCCTCCCTCTCAAACCACAAGGGTTTTTGCAAGCAGAATTGGAAGACAGAAAGAATCGAGTCCATAAGACATACATCAGACCTCATAGTGACAGATTTAAAGGAAACTTTACCATCCTCTTCCCCTCCCTCTTATTCAAAAGCATATGAGCTTGCTGGGTGGAAGCTGGGAAATGAGAGCTTTCCGGAGGCTCTGGTCTGGGCTGCCAGCTGGGGACCACCTCTAGTCTCTTCTGGAGCTCTGAGTCCAGCTCCTCTTTACCCCCCAACTGGCTTCTTGAACTCTCCAGAATCCAGTTTTCCTGTATCCAAAATGGGGAGCAAACCTACTTCACGGGATTGAGAGGATTCAGTGCTTGGTTCACAGGAAACACTTGTTGAACCATGATCATAATCTAACAGTCAGCTTATTCTCTGTGGTTACTAGCTTTCTCTGTGAACACACATTTCTGGTTCTACTGTACCCTTTTCTCTCTCCTGTCCTCTTGGGGCAACCGCCCATCCATCACCTGCTCTAGCATTGCCTTCGCCTGGTGCTGGCAGCCTCGCCATGCTGTCCCAGCAGAGCTCCACTTCCCTGGCTCACACCCCTGACGCAGCAGCCCTTCTTTGGAGGGGCTCTGGGCGCCCAGCCATGGGGAACCTTCGCTGGACCGCCAGCTGCCTTTGCAGGCGGCGTGGTGCCCGCAGCGAGGGAGCAGCTGGCTCCTCCAGCTGTCTAATTGCTCATCAGATCCACTTCAGCACCAGCGAAACATGTCTCACTCCTGCATTCCGAGCCATCTTTTTCATGCTCTGGACTTCCAGCCCTGGTATCAGAGTGGGGGTGGGGCTTGGGACTTGTGTGTTGGATTTGAGGAATTCCTAGACCCACATGGATAAGCTGTCAGTATTTGGGTCACTTTTGTGGGCTTGAAAATTTCAGAGGAACGTCAGTTGATTCATTTGGTAGCTCTTCCTTAAACACCCCCTTCCTTCCCCACTCCCATGTGTCAGGCACATGGTCGAGATGATACAGAGATGGTGACACAGAGTCATTTGGGTCATTACCCATTGGTAACTGGGCATTCACTTTGATGGAAATCATTCCTTCATTCATGCCTCATTTTAATGAATACTGCATTTATTGAGCACTTGACATGGGTCAGATACTATCCTAGGCATCTGGGCTGACAGCAGACTTAACAGGTAAAGATTCCTGCCTTGTGGAGTCACCTTCTAGTTAGGGGGAAACAGATGATAACAAATGGGATGAACAAATGATGTGTATCATTGTGGGAAGGTGATAACTGTTGTGGGACGAAAGTAAAAGCAGGGCAGGCTGAGGGGTGCGGGGGGAGTGGGGGCTGAAAGAGCTCAGGACCAGCTTAGCTGAGAAGGTGCTTCTTGAGTACAGAGGGAGCCGGGAGGGAGGGGCTGGCCATGTGGACCCAGACGGGAGAGGTTTCCAGGCAGAGGGGACACGGCTTGGGTAGGCATGTGCCTGGCATGTCCAAGGAACAGCAAGGAGGCAGCAAGGACTGCAGGGTGGGGAGGAAGATTCACAGAGGCTCCAGGGTGGTCTGATCCCTCAAGTCCTGAAGCCATCAGGGAAGTGACATTTCCTGTGAGAGGGAAGAGGCTGAAGGATTTTGAGCAGAGAGGAGGATTATCTGACACAGGGTCTTGGAGGTGTGCTTTGACTGCGGTGTGAAGACTGGAGGGTAGAAGGCAGATGTGGAAGCAGAGAAAGGAGTTTGAAGGGGGGTACAGGGACTCAAGTGAGAGGTGGCCAGGGCTGGGCTGGGCCGTGAGTGCTGAGAAGTGCCCTGGCCCTGGCATTATGTGGTCACTGGAGCTAAAAGGATTGTCAGCAACATGAGATGTGAGCGTGAACAGTAAGAGATGACTCTGTGGCATTTGTCCCAAGTAATTAGAAGGAGAAGGAGCCACCCTTGATCCGGGGTGGCTCTGTGGGGTCTGAGCAGGAGTTCTGGTGTGGGGATGCTGAGCATGACATGTCTGGACGTTCACTGGGAGACAGGAGAAGTGTGTGTATCAAGAGTTTAGAAGGAGTCTGGGCCCCAGATGCTGCATAGATGCATCAAGAGTATTTAAAGCAGAGAGACTGGTTGACGCTTTCCTAGTGTGTGTAGATAAGAGGGGACTGAGCCCTGGGGCCCTCTCACCTTAGGAGGATGCAGGGAAAAAGGAAGTGCTAGGAGTGAGATGGAGAAGGACTGGCCAGGGAAGAAGGGGGAAACTAAGAATGTGGGGTCGTGGAGGCTGAGGGAAGGACACACTTGAAGGAGAGCACGGCTGTGTGGCAGAACTTCTGGATAATGTAGTGGCAGCTGTTGGTAGGCGAGAGAGAGAGAGAGAGAGAGAGAGAGAGAGAGAGAGAATGAGGAGAGAGAGAGAGAGAATTTAACTGTAAAACATGGTCGGGAGAGAGAGAGAGAGGGAGAGAATTTAACTGTAAAACATTGAGAGAGAGAGAATTTAACTGTCAAACATTGTCCAGAGAATAGGAAGAGCAGAGTCAGAGGTGGCAAGTGGAGCTGGCTTTTTCTAGGAGGTTGGCTTCCCACAGGAGCCAGAGAATATGGCCATGAGTGGCAGAAATAGAGAGTGGGAATTGTTTTTTCCCTGCTAGGTTTATTAAGGTATCATTGACAAAGAAAAATTGTATATATGTACAGTGTACAACGTGGTATTTTGGTAATGTACACGTTGTGAAATGAAAGTTAATTACTATATCCATCACTTCCCAAACACATCTTTTTTTTTTTTTTTTATTGTGGTGGGAACATTTGTGGTCTAATGTCTTAGCAATTTTCAAGCAGACAACACAGTATTAATTATAGTAACTCTGCTTTACAGTGGGCCTTCGTGATTTATTTATCCCACCCAACTGAGACCTTGTATCCTTCCACCAACATCCCTCCCTTCTTTTCCTCATCCTGGCCCCTGGTAACCACCCTTGTACTCTCTGCTCTTGTAATGCCTGGTTTATTTCACTTAACATGCTGTCCTCCAGGTTCATTAATGTTGTAGCCAGTGACAGGACTTCCTCCTTTTTTAAGGCCAAATAAAATCTCCTTACGTCCACATTTCCTTCCCGTCCTGTTGACCCTGGGGTGGATTCTGCATCTTGGCTGTTGTGAATAGTGCTGCAGCAGACGTGGGAGTGTAGGTACCTCCTCGACAGGATTATCTCTTTTCCGTTGGAATCCTGGATCATATGGTTCTATTTTTAAGTTTTTGAGGAACTTCCTTACTATTTTCCATAATGGCTGTGCAAATTTACATTCCCACGGAGGGTGTGTGAGGATTCTCTTTTCTCTGTAGCCTCTAGGCATCTGAACAGGTGTGAGGCCCTATCTCATTGTGGTTTTAATTTGCATTTTCCTGATGGTTAATAATGTTGAACATACATTTTTTTCACATACCTCTTGGCCATTTCTATTTCTTCTTTGGAGAAATGTCTATTTAAGCCTTTTGCTACTTTTAATTTTTTTTCTTTTGCCTATTTTTAAATTAGGTTATTTGTTTTCTTGCTGTTTAGTTGTTTGAGTTCCTTTTATATTTTAGATATCAACCCTTTATCAGATATGTGGCTTGTAGATATTTTCTTCCATCCAATATGTTGTCTCTTTACTCTGATTATTTCCTAAGAATTATTTAAAAAGGAGAAGATTGACCTTCATTTGACAGTTGTTTATAAAGCATGTGTCATGTACTGTGCTAGTATCTAACTTAAAATGGAGACTTAATCCTACCGGGAATTATGTTAGAGGAGGCAGGAGCAGCCCCTGACCTCTCTGCTTGGGTTCGACCTGCCGAAGGCCACCTGCCTTCTTGCCTCCTCCACTTGTATTGATGGCGACTCAAACAGAACACTTGCTTTCCCAGCAGACCATGATTCCTTTCCCAGTCTTCCCAATTGCATTAGTTTCCTCTTGTTGTAACAACAATGTGGCCAGAAATGTAGTGCCCTAAAACAATACTGATTATCTGATAGGTCTGGAGTCAGAAGTCTGCTATGGATTTCACTGAGCTGAAATTGAGGTGTTGGGAAAATTGCATTCCTTTCTGGAGACTATGGGAGTGGCCCATTCCTTGCTTATTCAGGTGTTGGCAGAGTTAAGTTCCAAGTTGTTGTAGGATGAGGTTCCCACTTCCAGACTGGCTCATAGCTGGGCATTGCCCTGACTTCTAGAGGCCCCCACATCCTGGGACCAGAGGTGGCACATCCAGTTCTTGTGTTTGGAATGACTGCCTGCTTTCCTTCTTTTGTTTTTGTCTTCTGCCACTCCTCCCTCTGTGTCCACCCAGAGATAGTTCTCTGCTTTTAAGGGCTTGTGTGACTGGGTTGGACTCATGAAGGTAATCCAGGGCACTGTCCCATTTCTAGGTCTATAACTCTGATCATACCTGCTCAGGCCCTTCTGCTATCTGCCACCACATGTTCACTGCATCTTTGTGGCAGGCACAGATGTCCTTGGGAGCCATTCTGCCATCTTAGTACATGCCACCACCTGGTTGCTCACACCCAAAATCTGAGAGTCCTTAGTTACTTTGTCTCTTTTTTGTAATTCATAGTAAGTCCTGTTAGCTCCAAAATGCATCCTAAAATTGACTAGCCAATCCTGGCAGTCTCAATGCTACTAGTGTGGGTCAGGCCTACCGCCTGTGGCCTGAGATGCCACAGTAGCTGCTGGCTGGGCTCCTCTCCTCTAGCCTGGCTCCTTGGCTGTCTGTCATTCACACAGCAACTGGAGCAATGTGAAGATCACCTGACCAACAGATCACATTCCACACCTCCCCTGCCTAAAGCCTTTGTTGGCTTTGCTTCCACATGGGAATAAGATGTGGAAATTATGGTTCTGCTGGGTCCAGCAGTAGCTTCTGTGGCTCTGCCCTGCCCTGGTTCTCCTTGCCATCACCCTTTTGCTTCTGGAGACACGGCCTCTGTGGCTGTCTCTGATGACGTCATCGGGCGTCCAGTGACGCGAAGGTGCACAACTCCTTGTCAGAGGAGGTGAAGAAGCGCAGGAGGTGGTGAGTGAGGGAGAGAAGAACTTTACCATGGAGAAGAGCAAGGACATCCTGGTAGGTGATGTGGGCCAGACTGCCGATGTCTTTGTGCCCCCTTTGTCAGGATGCTTCCAGATGAGGACTGCCACTATGCTCTCTATGCCACTACCTATGACACCAAGGAGAGCAAGAAGGAGGGCCCAGTGTTTATCTTTTTGGGTCCTGAGTCTGCATCTGTTAAGAGCAAAATTTTATTTTGCCAGCCATTTTATTTATTTTGGATTTATGCCAGCTCCAAGGACACCATCAAGAAGAAGCTGACAGGGATCAAGCACAAATTACAAGCAAACTGCTGAGGACCCCTGCACCCCGCAGAGAAGCTGGGGGGCAGTGCTACCATCTCCATGGAGGGAAGGCCTTTGTGAGCCCCCTACCACCCTGCCTGGAGCATCTGGCAGCCCCGGACCTGCCCCTTGGGCCTGTAGGCTACTTCCTCCTGCCAGGCTGGAGGGGCTGGGGGGATCCCAGCAGGGGTGGGAAGTCCCTTTACCTGAGTTACCAGACAGCCTCCCCACCCCCTTGATTTTCTTCTTCTGGTCCTCCCTGATAGTTCTGGCTTTCATAAACGCCTTTTAATCCTCTGATTCCTCTGGAGTTGAAGCAGACCAGGTTTCTCCCAGGCACCCCATAGAGGGGCTGTATTTGCCAACTTCTAATGAAGTATTGACTCTGTGGCTTGTTTGTTGAGTTCTGTGAATAAAGGAGTGTGTGGAGATGACCCCCTCCTTTCCCCTGGTCATAGCCACTCACGGAAGCAGCATCAGTAAGGGACCTTTGATTGACACACACACACACACACACACACACACACACACACACACACACACACCCTAAGGATAATTATGAGCTCTGTCTCACTGCTGTTCTGTCACCACCACCCACCCTCTTGCTCAGCTTGCTCCTCCTTCTCTCTGTTCCTTGAAGAAGTCTCTTGGTGCCATATCACTGCAATGGCCATTTCCACCATGATAGTCCCATGACAGAGCTGGGGTATCCTCAAAGAGGGAGCCCAACCTCTCTTTGTCTAAAAGAACTTTCCTAAGGCACACTCAGGTTTATTTGTGTGTAAAAATTATCCTCAGTTTTTTGCTTGTTTGCTGCAGACCAGATGTGAGTGCTCAGAATGCAGCAGCCTGGCAGGTCTGGTCCCGTGGGATCCAGGTGCCTTCAGCCCTCTGCGTGTGGGCAGACCAGTGAAATGCGGTGTCATAACTCTAGAGCCTTTCTGGAGAATGAGCTGTGCTCGTCTGCACTTCCACCTTAGCAGCTAAGCGGAAGAAATACTTTCCATCTGCCCATGTCCTGTGGGACTCCTAAAGGGTTAGGACGTAGCTCCTCAATTGTCTACCCAGGGTGGACAGAGCTGCTACTTTTTAGCTAATACTTCATCAGACACCCTAGAGGATATCTAGCCTCCCTGGGACATTTCCTCCTCCTCCAGCAGGGGACGACTTCTGCCTATGTCATTATCTCACATTGTAATAGTCATGTGGAGAAAGAACTCCCCAGCAGACAGGAGACAGCCCATCAGCAGATGGAGAGAGAGGTGGACTACATCCTTCACCTTGGAATATTACAAATGCTCCGCCCAGATTCCTCCCCCATCCCCATCCTCCACTTTCTTGTGATCTTTCTTGATTTGCATTCTTGGATATAATGAAGACTTTCTGGGAAGTTGTCAGGGCTGCACAACTTCTCCATGGGCTTTCAAAATAGCCTTTGGTTTGTCATTTATTATTATATTGTTCTGGATATGTCAAGGTCTCTTTTTCACCTAGGGAAAAAAATGCACTGAGCTTCCAGGTATACATGGAAATTATTCAAAATACAATGTGATCTAAGAACTCAGTAAATGGACCGAGGCAAGATTGCCAACTGGAGCCAGCTTTCCACAGAGGCTGCCATCCAGAAGGAGAGTTAAAGGACAGAAGTTTAGCAAGAAACCTGATGGTTTGGAGCTCAGCCAAGAGAGGTGAGCTGCGACCCCAAGGAAACAAACAATAGTTTCAAAATCCATCGCCAAGCAGATGGGAGTCCCCTCACCCATGAGAACATACTTTCTACAAACAAGCCAGCAGAGTTTAGATATCCTCCTATTTTGTCCCATGGGAGAGACCCTCTAAAAACTGGAACTCCTTCCCCAGAGAGCCAGTGTGCCATGGCACTCTCCTGCCATGCATAAAAATGTATAAAACTGTATATATTCTCT
>CAUYON010060602.1:0-15996 GCA_963573935.1 Arctocebus calabarensis
TTTTTTTTTTTTTTTGAGATAGAGCCTCAAGCTCTCACCCTGGGTAGAGTGCTGTGGCATCACAGCTCACAGCAACCTCCTCCAATTCCTGGGCTTAAGCAATTATCTTGCCTCTGCCTCCGAAATAGCTAGGACCACAGGCGCCCACCACAACACCGGTTATTTTTTGGTTGTAGTTGTCATTGTTGTTTGGCAGGCCCGAGCTGTATTCGAACTCACCAGCTCTGGTGTATGTGGCTGGTGGTGCCTTAGCTGCTTGAGCTATCGGTGCCAAGCCCATTTATTCTTATTTTAGTAATTTTCTGAATAAAAGTGCATGTTTATATTTGTCATTTAAGAAGGGAAATAGAAGTATTATACAAGTAATCCATTAAGAAGACAGATTCTAAAGAAAAAAATCCTAGAAAGATAAACTCTAGATATACACAAAAATACAAAATGGGATATTTTATATAGTCATTACTGAAACAGATGCAAAAATTTAAGAAAGACAGATAAACATCTAGAAGTTTCAAGATGTTAGGTATATTTTTACTTACTGTATTTGCCAAAATACAATTCAAGTCACTACAGATGGTTAAAATATTGTTATAGTTCTTTATGTATATATTTAGTCTTCCCTGTTTAATGCACAAAAGTATTATAGATGGTTTTTATAGGTATTATAGATGATTTTTCCAAAAGCATACTTTGTAGGTTGCTATAACTTTCTTGGCATCAAGAGCCACTTTATACAAAGTGCTATTTACTAATGTGCTCCTTACGGAATTCACGGCATGCACACGTTCCAGAGTGTAAGAATACACACGCTAACATCAGGATTTCTGGATGGAGTGAGTGTGAGCCTGGAGCTCAATGGGCATGGGGGTCTCAGCTCAACCCCTTTTTCTCTATGTAATCTTGGACAAATCACTTAATCTTGCGGACATTCTTCTTCCCATCTATAAAATAAGGAAATGTACTACACTACAGAGATATTGAGATAACAAGGTAAAAGTGAATCACAGTTTAAGAGCACTCTGCAAATAGGTAATGGTAGAATTCTCATTTATCATCTTAGAAAGACAGCTGACATACAACAGAATTCTGTGGATTTTTCTTAAGAGTCCTTGCTTTTCAAGAGTCCAGCTAACTCTAGGTACCCCAGGAGTGCAAATAATAACAGAATTCTTATGAACACATCCAGGTCTTGAGCGAATTGAATTATGGAGGCAATTCTTCGCAGAAAAGAACTAAATTTGGGGATAAAAATTTTTTTCAGATGGAAATTCTAAGAAATAAATTAGAATTATGAACTAAAACTTGCAAACAACAAAGGAAGATGACTAACTTCAGAAAAATGTAGTGCTTTTAAGAACAGGGAGCAGAAACACAAATGAATTTGATAAGATTAAAGACAATGAAATAAAAAAAAAAAAGATGCTAACTCTAAACCCCTGGTCTATGACTGCTCCACAGAAAGGGATCTTAAAGAAATTGGCTAGTATCCCTGTCCTCAAGGAGCTGGGAATCTAAAGAGAAGATGCAGAAAATATGCTAAAAAGCAGACTGCACATGACAGAGACACACCCACAGTCATATCAGCCTTTCAGAACATATACTTATGGGCTGGGTTGATTATGGACAATATTTCTCAAGTAAAATGGATTATAAGTGAAAATGTGGTCACAGGTTTGTTAAACCAACAGATTGCAAAGAGATAGGATGAAAGTTGGTCATGGTGGATGGTCAACTGTAAACGTAGAATTATTTTGTAATAAACATTGGTTAAAATTTTAGGTTACTACTTATTTCATATCGCTGCTTAATTTGCTAACTAGACTCTAAGTTTCTTGAAAGTAGAATGCCTGTCTTTTGCATTTATGTTCCCAGGACTAACTAAAACAAGTGTTACCTACTCACTTAACTGTGCAGACACCAGGAATTTTTATCACCAATTGGAAGATGCTTAGGAGGCAGAAGCTGTTTGCCTTTGTCTTCAGCAATAATACTTTTGGATACTCAGCAACTGGTACAATTACAAAATTTATTATAGATTTACAAATCCTCCTTACTTCATGCAGTCTTCAGGAACTATGAAGTTCAGTAATACTCTGAGCAAAGGAGATAACAACATGCCTGTGTGTAGCGTCGTGGATATGTAAGAAATACTACGTATTTGTTAAATTCATTAATGGCGATTCCCAGGTCTTCCCAAGCCTTTGCTTACACAGTAGTTATCCTTCTTACACTGTGCTATGCTTAGTCTTACACATGCCATTTTAATTTGATTGCTATACCTTCTGGCAGGGTTAATTTTATATCTAGGTTTGGATTTTATAACACTACTCTGGCATACGTGTGGCCAACAAGTATCTCTTTGGTAAAGTATGTAATCTTTAAAGTTGAAGACATTATTAAAGACCTACATTGTAACCTCATACCAAGTTAAGAAAGTCTGACCTAACATTAAAAAAAAAGAGAGAGAAGAAATGTTGACCTATACTTTGGCATCCCCAGCTTAAATGCCTCTAAAGTCACAAGCTCTGAGACAGTCCTGGTTGTTACAGAAACAGGCACCCCCAGGTGTTACATAATTCTCTTTTGAGCCAAAATCATTGTCCTGTGCCCCCTGCTCTTAACTTTTTGTTAAGAAAAAGGGTGAATAACTTGTTCTACTACTTCTAGAGCAGTGGTCCCTAACCGATTTGTGGCACCAGTCTCATGGAAGACAATATTGACATGGACTGTATTGGTGGGGGCTGGTGTGAGTGTGGAAGGGTCTGGGAGGAGGCAGAGCTCAGGCAGCGAGATGAGCCATGAGGAGCAACCGTCAATACACGTGAAGCTTCTCTGGCTTGCCCACTGCTCACCTCCTGCTTTGCAGCCGGTTCCTAACAGGCTACAGAGTGGCAACTGTCTGTGGCAGGGGACCAGGGACCACAGTTCTAGAGGACATTCTTTTAAGACACAGGTCAGCCATTCAGACTCATTCAGGATGCCTCTTCAGCCTGTCAGCCTCCCATTCTCCTTGAATGGTCTTTGTGTTCATTCTGGTCCTTCATGAACAACCCCCTCCTCAATGCCCTTCCTCAAATGTGGGATCGGAAATGAACACAGCCCTCTAAGGGCATCTGTCCAGCCCAGGGTGCTGATCACATGCCAAAATCCAGAACGAGTTTTCCATTACTGCAGCCCAAGATCCTACTCAGGAGAAAATGGGGGAAATATATTGAAACCATATTTTAGGGGACTGTTTAGAAGCGAAGTTTTAGTAGAAGTCTTTCATCATCTGTCAGGATGTTATCTGGGTCAGTTAAGCTATCCTGGAATAAGCTAGCTTTCACTTTGTTTAAAACCTCATTTTCTACAGTTCTAAATATAGGTTTCAAATTATCTAGAGAAAAACCACCCTAGAAAAATGCTAGAGTCACAAATTCACACCTTTACCAAAATTCAGGATGGGCGGTGGTCAGGGTATATGCAAGACCACTTTCTGTAAAAACGTGGTGGTAACTCAAGGGAAGCAACATCAGGAACTAGATTAGGGACAGGCGTCTGGCCCAGGGCAGAGGAATGTATAGAAATCATTAGTTCAAGAGTGAAAATTGTCACAGCTCCTAAAGATCCAAAAGGGACCAAAATTTTCAGTAGTTTCTATATATCCCAAATTAATTCTTTTCTCAGTGCCATCCTTGGTACCACAGCGAGTACTCTTGTCAGTTTTATCATTTAAATATCATTTAAATAGGACTAGAATTTTATTAGTCCCTGTCTCATCTAAATTTAATATGATAATTTTACTGTTGTTTTCCT
This sequence comes from Arctocebus calabarensis, assembly GCA_963573935.1. Taxonomy (NCBI): domain Eukaryota; kingdom Metazoa; phylum Chordata; class Mammalia; order Primates; family Lorisidae; genus Arctocebus; species Arctocebus calabarensis. The sequence goes on from CAUYON010060602.1 coordinate 3,796, forward strand.
CTGGGTGGGGACAGTCATCTATTATGGTCAGTGGCTTTCAGAAGAGTTTTACCCTGATTTTTAAACATTTCAGAAACATCGGAGTCCTGGTTTATATTCTGCATCCACTGCCATAATTCACATTAATCTTTTCTGTTTTGATCTCCATCAGCATCTATCCCAAATTTTACTTCTATAGCTTACAAGCATAACTTATAAAATGTTCTGCCTTAAAATGTATTATATTAATTCTTTTTTATTTTCCTTCTGCTTTAAAAGATAGAAACTTGACTTTAGCTGATGATTCATCAGGAGAGGTGAGTCTCTATAACCCCTGAAAGGTATTTCTAAAAATAATTTGGCTTTTTTTTTTCACATATATACATAATGAAAGTAATAAAGATATTTGGTTATAAAATGTTACCAAAATTATTTTCATCCTGGAACTTTTGCCTATATAAAACTATAGCTATAGTTTTATTCATTCTATTAGTAATAGAACAAAAGGGAACAAGGAAAACGTATCTCCAAAAAGATTTTCCTGCATTACTGAACATCCCAGCAGTCACAACTGAGAGCCACTCTCTCCCATACCACCTGGGTGGGCTGTAGACTGTTTGCAAAGAAATTCCAGATTAAACATTTTTAGTATTATGAAAATATTATTTAAAAATCACTTCTTTTGTGGTATCTCTATAAGAGAACTCTTTCCCTAGATACGAAATTATTTTAAGTGTACTGTGTTTAGGGTTTAGTGCCCCATCAAAGGACATACCCAGATGTTGCTATGTTGAATTAATAGTTTCCATTTATCATTTCCACATGTTGTCCTACACCAAAGAGAAAGTAACATTCAAGGTCATTTCCAACTGAAACTGACAAAATAATTTTTAAAAACACTGAGGATTACTGAAGATAGAGTTTCTAGATGGCAGCATGTATATCAAATAGGTTTTAAACTCTTAGATAAGCTGCTTTAAGTATCCTCATGTCTCTGAATCTAACTTTGTATTTTCATTAAATATAAGAAATCACATAATTTCTCAAATATTAGCTATAGTTTTATCCCTTCAAGTAAATATTTTGATGATCAATAATTATGACTATCTCAAAAGATGCCTTGGAGAAGAAATATTTCAGCTCAATTGTAATATAATTACCATATCCCAATGCTTATTTTTTTATGACAGTTCAGAAAGTTCGGTGTCTTCAATTACTAACAATTGACTATTTATAGCACCCATTCTGTTTCCCACTGCATGTCCCTAAAGAAAAGTAAAAAAATCTATCTGTCAAACACACCGTCATCGCAGCTGCCTTTAATGCTGAGCAGTAAGCACTTTCCTCTCTGATTCCTCTTCTTCACAGATATGTTCCAAATCGTTTCCTGATTCCAGGCCTAAATTCAGTCCTCTGTTCCCAGAGAGCTTGCTCTTACTTCCTGGAGGAGGAGCCCTTTTGAGGGTGACAGTCGCAGCCTCTCTCCACAACAGCACACATGTCCCAATATCCCCAGCCCATCTTCCAGCTCGCCTCAGCCTATTCCTCCAGTAGGGCACCTCCCCTGTGTTTATTCCCCAGGCCTCCCAGCTCTGAAAACTGCTTCTCTGACTGCAGCCCCTCTCTTTCTTCCTCCTGTTCAATGGCTTTTCCCTTCATCCCATGGACACAAGCCCTTCAACTCTAAAGAATTGACTTCAACCCCAACTTCCCCCTCCAGCCCCATTACTTCAGTCTCCATCTCTTCAGGTCTCCATTTCTACATGTGGTGACTACTGCCTCCATTTCTAACTACATATTCACTCACAGATATACCAGAAATGTGGACTGATCAGTTCAAGCCTCTTCAAACCATTGCTTTATTTTCTTTGGCTTTATGCTGCTCCGGAGAAGATAATTTTCTCCAAATACAAACCACATGCCTCTCCATCAAGTCAATAGAAGATTTATTTCATGAAGTAAATCTATGGTGTTAACCTACTTAGAATTATTTTTCATTTTGATCATTTCCAATCACCTTTAACTAAGTAATATGAGTCTCCTTGATTACTTACTTAGGGTAGAGGAAAAGTACAAATTAAAATACTGACTCAAAAATCTTCATAACAATTGTTTTCACACACAGATCAGCAAAGTATATCATTCCTTTGGTTTTCTCTTGCAGTATTACAAACTAAATTACTTCTTAGAAGCATGATAAGGAAATTGACTTTTAGATTAAGAAGCAAATCATATTTTCCTTAAAAACAGGATTCTGACATGCATCTATTCAGAACAGAATTTACGAATGGTAACTAACCACTTGTTAATGAAATAGTCTCTGAATTGAGACTGTAGCCCTTTATTTGTACATTTCAGCTTCTGAGAGTATCTTTGGCAGAGTTTTTAATGTGTCCACTTGAAGTCCTTGTCAGCTTATACAGATTCCATCCAGTTGACATTATGTTGATTATACTAGAGCTCATGTGTGTTGTGACTGTCTCCAAATTATAGTCCATCTGGAAGCCACCTGACTGGGCCCTTCCTTGCAACACACCTTCCAGCACTGCACCTGACTTTTTATCCCAAGTGGCTCCATCTAGTGGTTAAAAAGGTGGGCTCTGCAGCCAGATGGCCTGGATTTGAACCCCAGCTTGGTCATTTATTAGCTATATGATCTTGAGGAAGTCATTTAATTTTTCCACACCTCTGTTTCTTAAACTGAAAAACAGACTAATGATGAGCCCCATTTCATTCACGTGCAGTGATTGATTCAAATTTATTAAAAAAAAAATTTACAAAGGCTTCATTAGCTAGTTCTGGTAATTTAAAATATTATCCCATTTATCTGCTAAAACTATGCTGTCTAATGCATATTTCAATATTCACTTAATTCGTATTCTAATTTTTGATAACAGGTAATGTTTTGGAAGGTAACATTTTTGAAATGTTCTTTAACATTTCAGCTTAAGTACATCAACAACAGGACTTTCTCCTGGTTTTCCTCTTATTTCTCTGAACATTATTCACTCTCCTTTTTATAAATTATATCTTCATCTCTGAAATCTGCTTCTTCTTTAAGTTTTGACCTTTTCTGTTCTCTTTGTACCCGACCTCTTCAGACAACATGGTCTACTCTCATGCTTATAATTACTGCCTTGATTCTGACAATTCTCAAATCTCTGTCTGCCAGCCTGAGATCTAAACTAAATCTTTATTTCTAAATCTATCAAAACATTCCTTCATGAAGAGCCACCAGAATTAAATGTATCAGTTTAACTGTCCATCTTACCGTCCTTCCTCCACCCCCTTCTCAAACCTCTCCTCTTTCTGTGTTTCCTGTCTTAGTTGCTGGTGCCAGTTCTGCCCTTGATATCCAAGCCAGAAACAACAGAATCCTATTGAACTTCATACTGTCTTTCACCTTCCCTTCCCCAATAGACACTGTCTTAAGGTAATTCTCCTATAGAGAATTCAAGTTCCTAGAGCTTGTTTTCAAGTTTTATTGTCTGTCCAGCTCTAGTCATTTTTCTTTCCAGTTTAATATTTATCAGATTCCTATTTTTCGCAAAATAATACCTAAATTATCATAATAATATTCAAGGCTACCACTGTCTTTCTCTACCTCCTGTTCCCTTCAGCTTGGGCCCCTCCAGGCTGCTTCTTCTGAGCTGTCACGTGCTATCTCACTTCATGGAATTTGCTTTTGCTTCTTCTCCCTGTGGGATGCCCTGGTCTATTCACCTGCTAAGGGAGGTCTCTGATCCATTCTCACTGTGCTGCTCGAATGTCAGGTCTTCAGTAAGCCTCTCTTCCAGTGACAGTGAGTTGAGAAGATTTGGGCCACTTGCCTGCACTATGTGTCTTTACAGCCTGCCTTTCTCTACTACTTTGTAATCTCTCTGAGGAAAGAAACAAATATTTTATCCACTTATGTCTCTCCTTCCTCCCCACCTGCATCTCACGAAGCCTGGCATGCAGCAGGGATTCACAACTGTCAAACGCAATCATAGATTTTTACCCCATGAATACCAGTCTACATCCCCCAGATCTACTATGATATCAGCCCTGTATCTGCTTCTAGCTCAGTGTTTTACTGATATCTATTAATAAATTTGTGCTATTTATACTCTGTCTTCCCAAAATGACTTCCTGCAACCTAGAATAATAGACCCTGGTAATATAGAAATATTAAGTATGAAAAAATAAGAGTCACCAATGAAGGGGAAGTGAAAATCTCGGATTCTGCTCATTATGTCCTCAGAATAACAGGTGGGTATTTTCAGTCAAGCATACAGACCATCTGGCCTCTTGTCTGCCGGCTACGTAAACCACCCATCTTTGTTTGACATCATATATTGCATACAGCACATTTTTGACTCACATACACTTCCAGATTTCCTTTTTTGAAATATGTTTACAAAGGGAAACTGCATATGACACTCTCCATTCCTTATTGAATAACAGCCAAATTTTCTTATTGAACATTTATGTTGACCAAAATTTTCTTTCGTGTTTGCTGACTGTGAAATGACAAAACGGAAACATGCTGTTTTGGTTCCTTCCTCATGGCACTTTCTCCTATTTCAAAGATTTGTTTTCATCAAAAATGAATGATGTGAACTTTATCCTACTATATTTATCCTAAGGTATTTTGAACAGTTTTACTTCTTTACCTACACAAAGTGTATTTTCCCGTTATTCCACAGTAGCTTAAAAATTGAAGCTTCATTACTGTGTGGCAGGTGGGAACCATTTAGAAAACAGTGAAGGTGAAATTAACAGAATACTAAAGTCTATTAAAGTCTCCATATCAACCTCCCTACTCTGACACTGAAGGTGGCTTTTGTTTCTTAAACTTACTGGGAGGTATTAATTGAATGATGTGTGATTAAAGAAGGTTAAAATTATTATAGAATTTCTTAATAAATATTTAATATCAATTTTCTTGGGATTGAGAAATGCCTTTCTTTCAATTATTCATCTCTCTCCCTATCCATCCATCATACTCAATCTTGCCAACAATAGCTAGACTCATTAACCCCTTCTTAACCACCAGAGTCTATGTTAAGCTCTTTGTCAACATTATCCACTTTCATCCTCAAAGTTCAAGTTCCCCAGGCAGTTAGCTATTGCAATTCAAACTTTAAAGATAAGAAAACTGAGGTTGAGATAAGAAAATTAACCATTCATTATGCATAATAAAGGAGTGCTAGTGTCAGATTTTTTTTCACAAAGTTAGTAACTCTAAAAGTGTGCTCTTAATAGTTGTGCTATTCTGCTATACTGTCTTCTAACCAGGGTACACTTCTGTCCCATGCAAGCAAAATAGTAAAATAAAAGACCTCCCTCCCCCATTGGTAGGCATATTTTTAAACACAGTCTCAAATTCTTTTTGAGTTGATTTTAAAATGAAATTCTCAAAACTCTCCTGAATGCGTGCTTCTCCTAATATCCCTTTGTTTTGTACCCTCACTTCCTTCTATTTTAAGGAAGAAGAATCCCTGTTTTTCCTGGTTCTACCTTGAGTGATTCTATATCTCAGGTGGGATATTGGAGTCTCACCTTGACCTGAAGCTTAGAAGACCTGCAAGAAGCCAGTGCTGGGGTGAGTTCTCACCCACAGGAGACAGCGTAGATTTTATGGGTATTCTATGTTTACAGACAAAAATCTTACGTGGTGATATTAAGTTCTGTTTTCCTCATTTCATTAGGACAATGCAACCAACAAGAGGACTGATAATTAAAGTTTATTTGCACTAACAACACACAAGGCTCCACTGAGAAGGAATTTCATGTCACTTTTGCAACCACATCACATGACAATCTCATAGCTTAGGAACAACCACTATCCCGCTCTGACACATGAGAAGAGGGAGATGTGAGGAACAGGGGATATGAACATACATATATTTGGTGGGCCTTGTCTAATATTCTTCCTTCCATTATCTCTTGATACTGGTAATGGTAGTCGTAAGATTACAAAGTTGTGAATAATTGGGATTTACTAGCAGACAACTGCCTTTCTTTAAAAACATACTGCTCTCTTGGCTTTAGAGGCAGAATTCTCCTGTCATTCTACTTCTTTCTCTCCGGTCTCCTCTTCTTAGCCTCCTTTTACAGATTACCTTATTTATTTATTTATTTTTGGTCAAGGCCAGGTTTGAACCCACCACCTCCGGTATATGGGGCCGGCACCCTACACCTTTGAGCCACAGGCACTACCCAGATTACCTTTTTCAAATCCACTCTCAGGGATTCTCAAGACCTGGTCATGATTAATAAAATAGGCTGTGCATTTCTGGCAGCCAAATGTGTGGTTACCAATGGCCATGGTTGGAAATGTAGGATGCGATAAAGATGAGGAGCTTTAATTTTAAATTTTCCAAGTAAGCTTCGGATTGTAACAGTGGACACATCAGAGGTGAACTTGGGGTCAATTATTTGAGTATGCTGTAGAAGGTTTTATCACAGCAAGAAAATATTGACTAGCCTTCATGGGGTGGGGAACTTGCAGGCTCAAAGCCACATGTGGCCATCCACATCCCCAAGTATAGCCCCTTGACCAAATCCAAACTTCACAGAACCAATCCTTTTATTATAAGGATTTTTTTGGTAAAATTTTTTTTTTGTTCAGTCAAAAGGCCACACACTCTAGGATCCAGAAGGCCACATATGGCTCAAAAGTCACAGGTTCCCCATCCTAAAATAGAGGTGGGAAACTTTGGGATGTAATTACATCACGAGGCCAGAGCCCTCATAAATGTCAGTAGTTCTCTTATAAGAAAACTCCCACAGTGTGGCTCAGTGAGTAGAGTACCGGCCCCATGTGCCGAAGGTAGCAGGTTCAAACCCAGCCTCACCGAACTGCAAAACAAAAAAATAGCCGGGCATTGTGGCAGGTGCCTATAGTTCCTGCTTGTTGGGAAACTGAGGCAAGAGATTTGCCTAAACTCCGGTGTTGGTGTTTGCGGGGCGCTGTGACACCACAGCACTCTACCTCGGGCAATAAAGTGTGACTCTGTCTCTACAAAAAAAAAAAAAAAAAAAGGAAAAGTCCCAAAGAACCCTGTGTGCTCCTTCCTCCATGTGACAACATGGTGAAAAGTCACTGTGTGTGAAAAACAGATCCTGACCACACACCAAATCTGCCAGTGCTTTGACTTGGACTTCCCAGCCTCCTGGATGGTGAGAACTAAATATCTGTTATTTGTAAGCCACCCAGTATATGATATTATAGCAGCGTGAGTAAACGAAGACAGATGCTAAAATTACCATGACACTCTGTTCTTAAGGAGCTCACAGTCCAACAGGGGACTGTGAACAAATACTCTAATCACAAACTAAAATTCAAAGGGTCTTATATTAGAGCCCTGTAAAAGGAATTTCAGGGGAGAAAGGAAGTAGAGGTCAGTTTACGTAGGATCCCCTTCCCAGGGCCAGCCCCAGGGTTGGAGAGTAGGCCTCCTGGAGACTCTGACTCAAGGGGGTCTTGCAGGGAGTAGCAGGTCAAAGGAGAGAAGGGAACTGCAGAGTGATTTTATTAGTGTTAGTTATTCCAGAAAGGACTTGTGTTTGTTTATTCCTGAAATCCCCTGACTTCTCAGGTATCAGACTGAGTAACAGGAATAATCCACGGATTGATTTCCAATCTACCACACATGTACCTACCATACATACCACAGAGCAATGAAAAAATAAGGAATAATATTAACCGAAACTTATTAAAACATACAGAGATGAGTAAAGCCATATCTACAGCAATCTTATTAACATTCATACCGATGTAGAAAAATAATAGGTGTCTCCATTGACCTGTCAAAGAAACAGGCTTAAAGTGACTTTTTCAAGCTCTCAGGGTAAGTGAAAAAGCTCAATTCTAACCTTGGGAATTCTGATTCAAAATATAGTCTTTCCATTGAATTACCACCCTTCCCTGTTTCTTTTGTAATATCCTATTTTGATGTCTGCCCATTTGTAAGCCAAGTCACCACTAAAAATACTTGTCTCTTTCTCCCTCTCTGAGATACACATTTATATGTTATGAAATAAATACATCCTTTTTTAAGTGTTAAATTTAAAATTAATAGTGAAAGAACATCTTGCATGGAATGGCAGATTGCAAACCAACAGATTATCAAGGTCACATCAAATAAGTACCCTACTTTGCATTTTTATCTATTTATTTCTTTTAAAAATAATTTCCCTGAACTCTTGGCATCCTGTGAACCTGGAAAAATACTCTTTGTGAACAGCAGGGCCAGGAGATGAGCTGGCTACAAGAAGGAGCTAGAAATGAGAAAAAATCATTTAAAGCTAAAGCAGAAGGCAGAGTTTGTAGGGGTGAGACATCTTCAGAGGTAGAAGTAGGGAAATTTAAAGCTTAATTCTTGAGTTTATAACTTAAATAAACTAATTACATGCTTTGGATTACGTTTCTTCCTAAGCATTCAGTAACTGACAAACCAGCCAAAGAGAGCATATGTTATGTTCTCCCTCCGGTGAGGTATCCGATGGCTATCTCATTACTCACGAGAACCTACCAGACAAAGAGTACAGAGAAGTAAGATCTAATCGATCCAGAGATGTTAAGGAGACAGGCTCTGAATTCAGATACCCGACCTGACCTCTTTCCAGTGAAATATTTGGGGCAAATTACCTAAGCTCTCTAAAACTCTGTTGCAATGAAATACCTAGGAATATCCCTAACAAAAATGGGGAAGGATCTCTACAAAGGGAATTATGTAACCCTAAGAAAAGAGATAGCAGAAGACATTAACAAATGGAAGAACGTACCATGCTCTTGGCTGGGAAGAATAAACATTGTTACAATGTCTGTATTACTCAAAGCAATCTATGGATTTAATGCAATCTCCATTAACACACTAACACCATACTTTGAAGAACTGGAAAAAATAGTTCTTTGTTTTGTATGGAATCAGGAAAAAAACCATATAGTCAAGGCAATTTTTAGTGATGAAAAACAAACCCAGAGGAATCACTGAACTGGACTTCAGGTTACATTATAAGTCCACGGTGATCAAAACAGCATGCTACTGGCACGAAAATAAAAATACATGCATATGGAACCAAATAGAAAACCACAAGATGAAACCAGCCTCTTATCACTGCCTGATCTTTGATAAACCAAACAAAAGCATACAGCGGGGAAAAGAATCCCTATTCAATATATGGTGCTGGGATAACTGGATAACCACCTGTAGGAGACTGAAACTGGACTCACACATTTCACCACTTACAAACATGGATTCATGATAGATAAAAGGTTTAAATCTAAGACATGAAGTGATAAAAATCCTAGAAGAACGCTTGGGGAAAACTCTTAATAATGTCAGCCTGGGGAAAGATTTTATGAAGAATACTTCAGTGGCAATTGCAACAACAAAAATAAACAAATGGGACATAATTAAGCTGAAAAGTTTCGACACAGCTAAGGATACAACAATTAAAGCAAATAGGCAACCTTCAGAATGGGAAAAGGTATTGATGAATCTGACAAAAGTTTGATAACTAGAATCTACAGAAAACTCAAAGTAATCAACAGTAACAATAAAAAGAAACAATTCCATCACTGGGCAAGAGACATGAACAGAACTATCTCTGAAGAAGACAGGTGAATGGCTAATAAACATATGAAAAAGCGTTCACTGTCCCTAATCCTCAGAGAAATGAAAACCAAAATCACCCCAAGATATCACCTAACACCAGTGGGAACAGCCACATCACAAAGTCCCAAAGCTGCAGAATACTGGCATAGATATGGAAAGATGGGAACACTTTCACACTGTTGGTTGGACTGTGAACTAATATAGCCTCCTTGGAACAAAACATGGAGAATCCTCAAAGAACTCCAATCAGACCTCCCATTTGATCCCACAATCCCATTACGAGGCATCTACGCAGAAGAAAAAAAATCATTTTATCATAAGGACATGAGCACTAGATTATTTATCACAGCCAACCAGCAAGATGTGGAAACAAACTAAGAGCTCATCAACCCAGGAATGGATTAATAAACTGTGGTATAAGTATGCCACGGAATGCTGTTCAGCCATAAAAAAGACTTTACATCTTTTACATTAACCTGGATGGAGTTAAAGTACATTCTTTTTTAGTAAGTATCAGAAGAATGAAAAACCAAGTATCCAGTCTACTCAATACTAATATGAAGCAAGTAGATGAACTAATACACATCCATACAAGAGAAAAACTCAATTCAGTTCACCTTGGAGGGAAGGTGAGGAGGGGTAGTTGTGCTCCCACCTAAGGGACATACCTCCAGGGTACAGGACACACCTTCAAGAGGGACTCTATCCGACAGACGCAGACATTGCAACCTAATTGTGTGTACCCTCGTGTTAATCTGAGATAAAATAAATTAAAACATTTCTAAATGCTTAAAAATAAATAAATAAAACTCTGTCCATCTGTAAGGTAGTGAGATGACAGTAACCTACAGGTTAAGTAGAAGGCATTGAATAAAGCAAAGCATACAGAAATTCTGGCATACGATGCTCAATAAATATTCGTATTATTATTAGTTGTAACTGATTGTAACAGAGAAAATTCCCCAAGAGTAAAGCACAATCTGTATTTAGAGGATGCTGTGGAACATTTTGTTTGTTTTTCTCTAGTCCTTTCCCCCAGTTGTTCTGGTAGGTAGTAAAGAGAGGCAGACTACTATCAATATGAGACTGAATGAATGAATTTCACAAGATGACCACGCTAAGCAGCCAAAGTTGTGCCTTACCACTAAGCAGAAGAGAACTACCTACATACATAGTCAATGCTAAATGTTTAAAATGCTTGTATTTTAGCTATTACGTGACTAAGGGCAGGAAAAGGTCACAATGATGTTAAACCAGAAGCTAATAAAAAGAATAAAAATAAAATAATAATATTTTTTCCCATCCACATCAATATCAACTTTATCTAATACACTATGTCAGGTTTTAAAATTCAGTTTGGTTCTTGTCTAGCTTTTCCTGTACAACGAAAGCTCCTAGGCCAGTGCTGTGGCTCACGCCTGGCAGTGTCAGCTCTTTGGGCGGCTGAGGGCAGGAGGACAGCTTGGGGTTAGCACTTCAGGACCAGGCTGGGCAACACCACCTGTAATAGAGCTTGGCACCAGGCAGAGCTCAGTTACATTGCTGAGCAAATGAACGAGCTTGGAAGGTTACTTCTGGTGCAACCCCTGCTCTGTAGATGAAATATGTACATTCCTCTTGCATGAAGGCAGGGTCACAAGTATGTCTTCCATGATGTCAGACTGTCCCCAGCAACTTCAACAGGATGCTGAATGTTGTTGATGTACACAGGGGTATGTTCTGTGAGAAACTGGATTCCTGTCTCCTCATGTGCTCATCACACTCACTTTTAATGTGCCTCTAATTGGTTTTCTCTCATGTTTTTAACCATCTATCTTGAACTGTTAAATAAATTATGATCTTCCATATTTGACTATTAAATGTCATAGTAGACAATTTTCCATGTATAACCTCGAGTTGTCAAATTCAGAGATGGGAAAAGTAAAATGACGCACATAATGTCACAGTTTATTTATCCTGGGTTGATGGGCATGTAGATTGCTCCCACATTCCGGCAACTGTGAACTGAACTGCAATAAACATTCTAGTGCAAATGTTCTTATAGTATTATATTTTTTCACCTGGGTAGATACCTAGTAATGGGATTGCAGGACAAAAAGGAAGGTCAACTTTTGGTTCTTTGAGGATTCTCCATACCTTGAACTTTACCTTAGAAGCATACACAATGTGTTCTAATCATTTGTACCCTCATGTCAATCTGAAGTAAAAACTAAGGTAGAATGGGAATTGCCATGTGCTTTTGGCAGGGAAAGAATGCGGAGTTATTGCCTAATGGGCATAGAGGCTACGTTTAGAAGATGAAAATGGTTCTGGAGATGGATGGTGGTGATGGTTTTACAACAGTGTGAAGATACTTAATACCACAGAAATATGCACTTAAATTTAGGTAAGATGGGGAGTTTTATGTTACATACATTTTACCATAATTAAAAATAAAATAACTGTTTTAAATAGTAAGCAATTTTCATTTTTTATTGTTGGGGATTCATTGAGGGTACAAAAAACCATGTTACACTGGTTGCATTTGTTGGGTAAAGTCCCTCTTACAATCGTGTTTTGCCCCCAAAAGGTGTGGCACACACCAGGACCCCAAGACCCCACCCCCCTCACTCCT
>CAUYON010060604.1:0-30540 GCA_963573935.1 Arctocebus calabarensis
TCCCAGCTACTAGGGAGGCTGAGGCAAGAGAATCGCTTAAGCCCAAGAGTTGGAGGTTGCTGTGAGCAGTGTGACGCCACGGCACTCTACCCAGGGCGATAAAGTGAGACTCTGTCTCTACAAAAAAAAAAAAAAAAAGAAAATGTTTCAGATTGTATATGAAACCAGCACATTGTAACCCACAATTGCTCTAATATACACAGCTGTGATTTAATTTAAAAAAAAAAAAAAAAAAAACTCAGATGCTCCTGGGGAGAACTAATCCATGAAGTTCCTCAGAGAGAAACCATTCACTTATTTATTTTTTATTTTTAATTGTGGTAAAAAAAATTTTACCTTCCTAGTTTTAAGTACACGGTTCAGTAATGTTAACTCTATTCACATTGTTGTACACCTCCAGAGCTTGTTCATCTGGATAAAAACTCCGCATTTCCCCTCCCTGAAGCCTCAGCAACCACCATTCCCCTCCCTGAAGTCCAAACGGTCATACCCTTGCCCACCAACCTGCCAATTTTGACAACTACCTCATACATGTGGAATCATACAATATTTTCTTTTGCAACTGGGTCCCTTCATGTTGGAGTGTACAACAGGATTTCATTCTTTTAAAAGGCTGAATAGTATCTCATTGTATATTCATATCACACGTTCTTGACACTCATCTGGCAGGGGACACCTAGGCTGCTTCCACCTGCTGACTGCTGTGACTAGCACTGCAGTAAACACAGGAGTGAACACACTTCAACATACGCTTTGATTTGGATAGACACCCAGAAATGGGATTGCTGGGTCATATTGCACTCTTGTTGGGTTTTTTTTTGGGGGGGGGAGGGTTGGCAGTTTTTGGCCAAGGCTGGGTTTGAACCCTCCACCTCCAGTATATGGGACTGGCACCCTACTCCTTTGAGCCACAGGAGCCACCCTTGGTTGTTTTTTTTTTTGAGGAACTTCTACGCCCTTTTCCACACTGGCTGGGGCATTTTACATTCTACCAGCAACATACAAGAATTCCAGTTTCTCCACATCAGCATTTGTTGTTAATAGTTTCTGGGTTTTTTCTTTCTTTCTTTCTTTCTTTTTTTTTTTTTAGTTATTTTGGAGGAGTTTGGTTTTTTTTTTTTTTTGTAACATTCGTTCATTCATTTTTGGAAAGTCCGCTGGGGGCGGAGCACTAACGGGGGAGCCATCATCAACAAGACAGACTCAATGGTTACCCTCCTCATGGAGCTCACAGCCAAATGAAAGGATGACTCTTCCCAAGGCTGCCGAGAAAGTGAGGAGGAAGGGCTTCCACTCCTGGCCACTTCCCCTCTGTCTGCATCTTTGTGTTGCAAGAAAGCTGCCTATCATGTTCCCAGGGCAGGTGGCAGTTTGCACACTGTGAGGCACCCCTGGCCATTTCTGTCATCACAGTGTCCTACAGGCAATCACATGACTTCTGTCATGAATGTTCCTTTTCTCCCACGCTACTGAGTCACCATCCCATGAAATACAGTACTAGCTCCAGCCTTCACTCTAGGTCAACAGGGTCCATGTGCAAATGTCACATCTCAATAAACTGAAACTCCTAAGACATCAAGAGGACTTTACCTGTCCCCAACTTCTCAGGAACATGAGGTCACAGCTGCAAGAGAATAAGTAAGAATCAAGTTGGCATTAGAAACTAGTTCTGAGTCATCTGGGTTCTGGTGACTGTGGAGATGTGCTGAATACCTTTGTGGAATTATAGCCATGATTGTAGGACAAAAATGACTAGTGTGGTTGTCTGGGCCTATCTTAATGGTCAGATGAGATGGAATTCATTCATAGTTTTGTAGAATGTATTGCCAGCAGTTTGCTTTGTTAAGGAAAAAAATAAAATAGCTGCCAAAAAATTTGTTGTTTCAGTGACTCTGTCTAGCTGTGCTCTGTGCTACAAGTGTTAGGAATTTCTGGCACAATTCCACATAGATAAGAAAGAACAAGAAAGGAAAGGAGGAGGAGAGAAGGAGAAGCAGGAAAACAAAACTCAGGGGGAGGGAAGCAGAAAAGCAGGGAGAAAGAAGAGAGGGGGTGAGTTAGTGGAGATTCACATCTGAGAAGGAATTCTACTTTGAGACTAGAATTATCCCACTTTACTTCTTTTTCCAGTAAGTAAAATAGATCCTGGTTCTTCTTTTCAATTAAAGGTTCTAAAAATGTTTTCCTTTCATGTACAGCTCACATTGCACATCATTGTTTTCATTGAGTATATTGCATAAACTCAACTCTATAAGGCTTAAACTGTTTTCTTTAATTTCAAATTTAGTTTTTAATGGTGCATTCATGTGGCTCAATGTTCAGAAGATAACAAAATAGTAAATTATGCTCTTATCTGCTGTTTCTACTTTTAAAAAAGCAGAAGAATATTTTTCTGCCAACTTTTACTAAATATCTTTGATTATTACTTGTCATCTGACCAACAGGGAAGTCAAAAACACACAAGGGGGATTCTCCTGGGAAGGCTGGCCTCTGTCCACCCTGGCTGTCCCTGGGACGTGATGAAATGTTCATAGCTAGACTGCCAGACCAAATCCACAGCCTTGGGGCAATTACAGACCAGGCACTGTGTGTGGTGTTATGTTTAAAATTCTGAACCCGGCACTGAACCTGCCTTTTTAGTGTTTTTATATTAACTTGAATTTTAAATTACTTGATAATTATTGATGCTGCATGGCTAGAAGAAAATCAAAGCCCCTGACACTTTTAAGTCCAAGGAGCATTTGCTAATCCCAGTAACTGTTTATAATTATCAATTTCCAATTTCTGAAATAACCTTTTAGACACACACTGATGGGGCAGGCTGTTGAACTTTTGCAAAGAACACTTAACCTTCTACAGAAATGCTGTAAAATACAGGCTTGGAGAATGAGCTGGTTCCACTCTGGTGCCCCAGCCTCCTGTCCACGTGGGGCATCTAAGTTCAATCACTACAATTTCGGATGCTATTAGCTTGCCAAGGGCTTTTCATCTTTTAAGGGCTGCCATCATCTCAAGGATAAATTATTCTTCTGTCAAATTTTCTATGCATAGCTAGAATATTCAGAAGCCCCAAAGTTTCAACTATGATCAATATTCCATTTGCTTTCTGAGACGTAAGTATAGTTTTGGAGCATAAAAATGCATTTCAAACTCCAGGATTTGTCTTGTAATTGTTAACATCTTCCAATGTTAAAGACAAAAATTAATTTCATACAATGGCCCACCTAGGGCCTTGAGACTGGAGAAGTATTGAAATTCAATTTCATAGAGTCCTGCAGGTGGCGCCATAAGCAAACGGTCTTACCCTTGCCCACCAACCTGCCCTCCCCAGAATTAAAAGAAAAGGAAAACAGATTTTAGCTCATATGATAAAGGGAAGGAGAATATAGAAAAACTATAGATCCGTCAAGTATCATATAGAATTGTGCTGCCATAATAAAAATTTCAGTAATTAAAATATTGATTACGGAGTTGTCTGCTTCCTTCATATTAAATATGTGCATTTTATAGCCAATGTGTTTATAAATAAATATAATCTTCAGTTGACTCTTTTATGATGCTATAATGACAGCCCCAAATCTCATTTTTGTGTTAAACGTGTTCTTTAACAAAATTATACATTTACCATTGCAGTGTAACTAGCTGGGTTTCCAGCCTTCATCTAATCTTGCAGAATGGCATTTCTGCAGTCCTAACACTGTTTGCTTAATCACTCCAATAAAAAGAGTAGATTTCTTGGTAATGCAATTTGTAAGCAATAAACATGATTGAAAATGCAGTATTTGCTGTCGACTATGTTTAATGCAGGGTTTTAATGTGGTGTGTAATTATTCATTCAGTAGGCACTTTTTTCATTCACATTTCTTTGCTCTTAAGAAAGTTGGCAAGTTTGGAGAACATTGGCAAACAGGGTTTCTGTGTATTTGATGGAAGCCAGAGTTTGATACAGATGTTATGGCAGGAGAACATTTTTTTATATGCTAAAGACAGGAGGTCACATTAACTCGTAATACAGACACATAAAAATGTGATTATGGGTTCTAAACAGAACGCAGTAGGCTCCTAGTTAACACAATGAGATTTCTAGGAAGTGATGCATAAATTCTTCAAAAATGACACATTTCTCACGTTCCATTCCAATTAAATTACTGAGGCAGCTAACAGCAAAGAGCGCAAAGTACGGAGATGAAATGAGGGTTTTCTTCGTGTAACTGTATCTCTGTGAAAGTATGTTTTTATGAGAAGCAGTTAATATTAAGCTATTATTTTTCAACTGTGCTGGAAGGGATGTCTTGAGCCTCGCTTGCCTATCCCCCCAGAAGAGCCTCCGCCTTTGTTTCTTGGGTTTGCTAATAGGAAAAGAATTGCTCCGCTGGGTACCGTCCCAACCCAGGTTTTTGGAGTGAAAGGGACCACTAGCCCTGAAAAGGGGTCGCAGGCATCAGTCCCTATAACAAGCCCCCCAGTCGCTGCCCAGAGGTCTGCGGCCACTGGACTCCAGGGACTGAGGGCGCGCCATCCACTCCCACCGGGGATGGGAGACGCGGGCTGCCAGCCACTCAGCGCTCCGATCACCGCGTCCCACTCAGACCTCGGGGTTCTGAGCGCCCCGCAGCTGCGCAGGGGTGGACGTTCAGCGCCGAGGCGAGATCGGCGGGGGGAGTCCTAGGAAGACCCCCGCCGCGCGGGCCTGGGAGGACGGGGTACAACCCACCCTCCCGCAACCAGCTCTCAGGGCAAGGGGGGTTCAGGGGAGTCGCCCGGGAAAGAGGTCGGAGGAGCGCGCGGCCGCCGCAGGGGGGCGGGGAGAGGGGAGAGGGGGCGTCGGAAGACAAAAGGACGCCAAGCTTTAAATTCAGAAAGATGTTTTGAAAGCCTCGTGCTGGGGGTTTGAAAGGCGCTCCGAGGACGGCGGCGGAGCGATCCCAATCAGAAATGCGATTTGAAGTCCTAATGAACTTGATTGCGTGAACATTTATAATCCCCCATGGCCCTAAATGAAATCAGATATAATCAGAAGATACAGGGAAGGGAGTGTTTACAGCCGACGCCGGGCGGCCGCGGGACGGGGAGATGCGGCCCCGGTATTGATGTCGAAAATGATGGATAACGCGGGAATGGCAAATATACTATTTGTCTAATGGCTCGGCAATTAAATTCCCCTGTAAATGACCCATGCCTCATTTCATCCTAATCTATGGAATTTTGATTGAATTCGTCAGCTCTAATTGAAAAATACTGCACTTTAATGTCTGCATTGCAGTTTCAGGACGAGAGTGGTTTTAATGAGACAGTGCCCCCCTGACCCGGGAATATTTGAGACTTTTATTCGGAATTTAAAGCCAGAAGATTGCTCAACTGAGCCCTGCGCTCTCCTCTCCTGTACCCACGTCCATCCATCTCCAGATGCGATTTAATAAACGCACTTGAGGATAAATGCGCCCCCGACGCTCGCGCTGAAGTAGCACCCACGGGCGCCCCCTCTCGGGAAAACGCTAGGGGCCCCGGGGCAGCAGGAAGAGCGCGCAGGGGAGGGGCCCGGGTGGCCCCCAGCCTGCCCAAGGCCAAAGCCAGGAGCCCTCCCTGGAGGAGTCGCAGCCCTAGGGAAGGAGCCCCGGAGGTGGGCCGCCCCCGACGAGCTTTATATGCAAATGCCGAGGCGAAGCCATCCCTGAGAAATTAGCTACTTGCCGAAGCATATTTACTAGATTGAAATGAGTTAAAGAAAAACATTTTAAGTGCGAAGGAGATAATTGGGCCGCATTAAAGCTGGGATGTTTGCTCCTTTCAAAAAAAAAAAAAAAGCCAGAGGAGAAGGGGAGCAGTAAAAGCACGCGTGGAAACGAAGCCAGGGCTGGTCAGAGACTGGAAATCTGGGAATGCGCGCGACGGGTCCCCGCAGGGATCCTGGCCGGAAGCCCCTCCTGGAGGTCCTTCATCCGGCGCCCCTCTGTTCCCGGCCCTGGAGAGCCACGGTCCGGGCAGGAAAGGGCCCATCCCTTTCGCGGCCTGCAGGGGGCGCCCTCAAGCCAGGACCTTGGGACCAGATGAGCTGGGTGGGGGAGGGGCGGGGTCATCCCAAGGTCCTCAGCCCGCCCCTCCGGTGCCGCCCCGCCCCCCCACCCCCCGCTTCGCCTTCCCCATCCT
This sequence comes from Arctocebus calabarensis, assembly GCA_963573935.1. Classification (NCBI taxonomy): domain Eukaryota; kingdom Metazoa; phylum Chordata; class Mammalia; order Primates; family Lorisidae; genus Arctocebus; species Arctocebus calabarensis. Next base: position 6,148 of record CAUYON010060604.1, read on the forward strand.
CCCGGTGTGTCCAAATATCGGAAGGTGTGGGTGGTCCTGGGACCACGGAATGTGGGGGGAGGAGGCCAAAGTGCACAGGTAGCCCTCTGTCTGCCCACAAGAGGCCTGTATCTGAGGTTTAACGCGCGCACGGAGTTTACAGAGCTTTCATTTAAAATAATCTGAAATGACATAAAAGACGCCTTCCTGAGAAGGGAGCGCCTTGGCCCTCACAACAGTCGACTTGGTGATGAGCACAGACAGCAGAGGTCTCTCCCAGGGCCGCACGGTCTCTGCGCCCCATTATGCGCTGTGCCTACCCAGGAGGGGACCTCTCTCTCGCCGGAGTGGGGGCTGTCCTATAGTGTATTGTTAAAGGCCACACTGCGTGCTGTTCGTGTGGTGGCCCGCGATGTAGTTTTTAAATGTTCGACAGTCTTGTTCAGAGGCTGCCCTCAAACTGATGTTCTCACTCTGAGAACACTGGCTTTTGCCCCAGGCTGGGCCCGGGCCCCCGACGGAGTTAATCTCCAGGCATCCGCTGTAGGCCAGGTGCCCGGCCAAGACGGTCCACACAAAAAGCTGTGACCTACGCACCGCACTACTCATCCCGTTTTAGGTATGCGGTCAGGCGCCTGCTGGGAGAGAGCTGAGATTTCCGCCCTTTGCGCAGATGGAACCGCAGAGGCCTGAGTGCGCCCGGTTGTGCGCGGAGGGCCCTCGGGCCCAGATGGTAGAGGATTTCCTAGCTGTCGCCCCCGGGACCTGCTTAGGGTGAATCAGAGCCCGGAGAACCTTACATGGATTCTGTAGGAAGCCGAGGTGGCTTCTCGATTATCCCGTCCAAAATCTAACCGTTTTTTCTTGTACCTTGTCCAATCTGGAAGGTCTGATATTTTCCCCCATTGTTCATGACAAAGGCTTGCCATGTGGCCTGGACGTTAAAAAGGAAAATAAATTGAGTTTCTTCTTCTTGGGCAACTACAGGCTTGAAAAAAATAGATGTCTCAGTCCTTCTGATGCTTGAAGGAGGGGAGTGGGTATCCGCCTACTCCTCGGGACCGCAAAGCCCCGCCAAGCTCTAACGCAGTTGCCCTTATTTAGGTGGTCCATAGGGGGCGCGCTAGATTCCGAGAGTTCTGCTCCCCCAGGTACTTCTCAGGCTTGTTAATAATTCAGAGATTGTAAAGCCTTACATAAAAGCCTTTCTTGTGATTCCCTCATTAATTCACTAAAATCTATACTACTTACTTGAGTTTTTTGTCCATGGATATGAAATAACCTTGTTAGATGATTAAATAAAAATATGTAATGTAAAATTTGGCTTTTCAAGGGTTGCGCCTGTGGCTCAAAAGGAGTAGGGCGCTGGCCCTATATGTCGGAGGTGATGGGTTCAAACACAGCCCTGGCCAAAAACTGCAAAAAAAAAAAAAATTGGCTTTCCAAAAAAATATTATTCAGTTCATTACATTTTGAAGTATAAATTTCCAAATTATTTACAATATACAGAATGAACTGAATTTGAAGCTTTTTTTTTTGTTAGAATAAAGTTAAATTCTAAGAAGTATCACATCTCTCAAGGTTTCTGGGGTATTCTTGTTTTGTTTGTGGTTTAACTGGGTCTGCAGAAATTGGAGAACAGGGAAGAAATTATAATAGCTTATAATAGCTCTCTTCCTAATAGAGAGACAGATTAGGAACATCACAGTAACAATGACATTCTAAAAAACTCAACTTTAGGCTGGACAAGGTGGCTCACCTGTAATCCTAGCACTCTGGGAGGCCAAGGCAGGTGGATTGATTGAGCTCAGGAGTTCTAGACCAGCCTGAGCAAGACTAAGGCCCATCTCTATGAATAATAAAAAAATTGGCTGGGCATTGTGGCAAATGCCAGCTGCTCAGGAGGTCGAGACAGGAGGATCACTTGAGCCCAGGAGTTTGAGATTGCTGTGAGATAGGAAGACGCCACGGCACTCTACCCAGGGTGAAAGAATGAGACTTTGTGTCAAAGGAAAAAAACCTTAATTTCTAAAAATACAGGGAGAGGAGAACAAGGGGAGGCAGAAAGTTCCTAAATCAAATAAATGTATCAAATCTGGGCACATGATATCCAATCACTCTTATTTTCTGAGCCATCATGATCAATTTTTGCTCTAAAGCTTTATGCTCATTATTGTCATAAACTTCAAGGAATAGGTTTGTGTAGGGGTAGACAAGCCAGACTGCTTCAGACTTTGGTTCGTTTCAGCAGAGACTGGTCTTTCTCATATTTGGAGAGCTAGAGGCCTAGGACAGACCAGTTTACAGAGCACTGCCTCTGTCCTGCTGTCTGGCATGACACTGTCAGCAATGGCTGCACTGCTATGGCCTGGCAAGAACAAGCATGAGACACCCACTAGAGACCCGACAAACAGCCCCCTCCCCACCACCACCCCCTGGTGTCAATGGTTGTTCTCCTGCAGATAGCAACTTCCTGAGTGCAGTCACCTCACTGTGTGGGTGTAAAGGAACCACAGGGAAATGACACATAGTCCTGCTGAATGACCTCCCCTGCAGAGGTGTTTTAAAGTCAATGTGCAGAATAAATACTAGACAGCAAAGTAGGAACACCTTTTCTTTAAATCTGTGTTCATCATTTGGAGAAAGAAAAACACATTGTCAAAACACACACACATACGTATAATGGTATAATGTGCCCCATGCGAAATGTTTTCATTTCCTATAAGACCCAGGGGTGTCTGTAGGAATGTGTCGAGACATTCTGAAATGTTCTGGATTCTTCCCACTGTGACTTAGAACTACTCACGCCCCTATTTCCTCAGTATCCTGGTTAATCTCCATATACTCCAGCAGGTTGGTCACTATTGGAAATACAGTGGGATCTCAGGGTTTGTTCACACCTGGTTGCTTTTTCTAAAGTTTGGGAACTTCAGGCCACACCCATAGAGAGGTGTAATTGTTTAGTCATGCAAATTGAGTGTTTTGTATTTTTTTTTCAGATGACAAATGGAAGAAACTCAAAGGTTCTTCTGTTTCAATGGCCTAGGAAGTCACCATTCCCAATTATGTCTGTAATTACCACCTAGAAGGGGCTATATATATCTAAGGACCCTGAGAGGCAGTGTGAGTCTGTCCTTCTTATGCATCCACCACCCTTCTTGGGCAGTGGCAGGGCCTGACCAGGACAGTGGATGTGTATGATGGAACCGTGGAACCATTTTCAATTGCCCCAGCATCTCTCCAGCCTCCCTGAAGGGAACTAGCTCAGCCTGATGTGAGACCAGCACCTGTGCACCCCCCCAACCCACCTGGAAGCCCAGGGTAAGTGAGGGTTCCAACATCCTGTGTGTGTGTTGGGTGTGGGGGGGGTGGAGTAGAGTAGTTGAGTCCCATGGCCAGTGTCGGCTGACTGTCCTCCTTGGCTCTGTTCTCTGGGGCTTTCATGCCTCCCAACCAAGGATAAATAAAGATCTACCTTGGGGTTGCCCATGCTGTGGAGACATGTCCACCTCAGGTTGTTTCAGAGTAAGCACTCTTCTTTCTCTCTAATTCTGGTGTCTTGCACAGCATGTCCCTGTTTACTTTTTTTTTTATTATAATTTTTTGCGGGTTTTGGCCGGGGCTGGGTTTGAACCCACCACCTCCGGCATATGGGGTCGGCACCCTACTCCTTTGAGCCACAGGTGCTGATCCTCTCTATTTACTTTTTAAAAGGGGGCCAGCATCTGTCCTTTTCTTGTCAATACAATGAACAACATCCCCATCAGCTCACATGCCCTCCTGCTCTCTCCTGGGGCAAGTCCATCACCTAGGGTGACCTCGCTGAGGAGCCTTCTCTGATTAGTCATAGGAGTCTTTGGGGGCAAGCTCAATGGGTTGATCGCTCCCAAACTCCCTACCCTTGAGTTTCCCAGATGAACTTCTTTCTGAGCAAACTTTTTGCAATGACCTTCTCCTGGGAATTTTACCTGGAAGCACTTGTTGGGAGAGACATTCCAATTCTTCCCTACTTACCAGCATCTCTCCTTTCCATTCATACCCAAGCCCTGCCCTCGCCTTGTGACATGTTTTCTGGGTCATTTTTTTTTTTTTTATTGGGCCTGTAAGGAAACACAGGCCTTGCTTTGCAGATATTTTTGGAGGAAGGAGAAACCTAGTCTCACTAACAGCAAGGACTGCTTCCCATTTGGTTCTCAAAGGAGTTAAATTCGGAGGGGCAGGCCTGTTGCGGTGGCTGTTGACCAACACACTCTTTTCTCCATCAAGGTTTCTAAAGGGTTAAACGGATTCACTCAGGGCAAGCCACCTCCTCTTAAGAAGACAATGCCTCTGCAGGGGGTCAAGCCCTTGGAGGGAGCTGCTGAAGCCCTGGTTTGGGGTATCTAGCGTTCCCAGGAACAGCCTCTGGGTTCTGGGCCTGCCGGTCTGCAGGAAGACCACAGCATGGTCTTCTAATGAGAAGTGCAATCTCTTTGGGCCCATAACAGCCTTGGCCATCCTTGCTGGCCTGCCTCTTCTTCCTTCAGCATGCACTGGACTCTGGCCATGTCCAGCCCCGGCTCATCAGGACAGTGGCCACCTCCTTCCAGGACAGGGCAGGGATGCAGCCTGGCCATGCAGACACTCCCAGGAGGGGAGCGGTGTGCAGCAGTCCCCAAATCTCCCCTCACCACTGTGTGCCCTCTGCCTGCCTTCCAGGCTGCAGTTCCCGGACCCCGAGATTAGCATCCCTGTGAAGTCCTGCAAACAATGCCCGCTGTGCAGATGAAAGCCGGGTGCGGGGGGTGGGGCATGTTTGAAGTCCCCTGAAAGGTGGGGTTTCAGGAGTAAGAGAGAGGCCATGGGAGGAAATCAGGGTCCTGCGGCCGGGTCTCCCTCCCCAACACTCCAGGAGTTTGAGGTTCGCCAACGGACCGATGCTCTGACCAGAGTCAGACCAGGGCGGGACGGGATTGAACGCCACCCCGCTGCATCTGCGCCCGGCGTCCTTGCTGCCTCCACTTACCCCCCACCCCAAGCCTCTGCACACAACCGCCTCCGCCTAGCACCCCCTCCTCCCAGGCTAGGAGCCCCTGGAACGGACGACGCACGCTGGGTGCTCCCCGGGTAGACGCGTGGTGAGCGCAGGCGCCGGCCTTCCCGGGCAAGTGTTCTGGGCGATCCTTTACCCTCACAGGGCGTGAACTCCCCAACCTCAACCGTTAAGGCTGCTCCTAAAAAGAATTGGGATCCCCCCTCCCCCACCTGAGCCCTCGGACATCCGGATCCCCGCCTGGCGAGCCGAGACCCGCATGGAGTGCGGGGGAACCCCGGGCTCCAAGCGCGTGCCTGGGTGCACCGTGGGCACGACAGTGCCTGAAGCCGCCGGGGCCCTCGGGCTGTACAGCATGTCATCCCCACCCTTCGGTCCTGGACCCACGAAGGATCGCCTCGCGTGCCACACGGCTGTGGCTCCGCCTGTGCTCGGGCTCTGCAGCCGAGTGCAGCGGGCGGCGCAGGTGTGCAGGGTCGCGTTTCTTGGCCTTCAGGCCTGCGGAGAACATTCTTCAACTCCCGGGAGGAAATGCTAAAAAGGAAAAAAAAAAAAAAAAAAAAGGAGGCCCTCCTCCCGGTCACATTTCTGGTTTGCGGTTGTTTTGTTTCTGCTACTTTGAGGGCGGGAGACAAAAAGCAAACTTTCTACATAAGAATGTCGTGGCACACACAGCCCGAGAAGTGTTTCTTCTTCAGGGCGCTTTAGAAATCTCCTGTCCTGCTTTCTGCATGGTCAAGGAGCAGAATAATGAAACCAAAGACTTTTATTTTATAAACCACTTGATCTTTGCTTGGGAAACTCTATTAATTGAATGGGTTTGCCTTTTTTGCCAGTCCCCTTTATCATTATTTATGGGCTTTAAATTGTTTAAAGTTCCCTTGACGTTCAATTTACAAGTTTGGGGACTTTTTTTGTTCTGCCTTTTGTCCTGGAGAAAGACATCGTGTTGGAAGTGCTTTGAAAAGCCAAACATGAGAGGTTGGCAATGAAAAGGAAGCAGGCGAGATCCCTTTTAATTCTGTCCTGTTGGTGAATAGCTCTTTTACATAATTGCAGGAGCTATTTCAAAGCCAGCCAAGGGCTGACTTCACTTAGAACCACATGGAGTCTATTTTGGGCTTTCAGATTTTTTAAAAAAAAGGCTGAATAAAATAGTTTAAAAAGATGAGGCTTCAATGCTTTCTGCTACTTGCAAATTGGTGTGTCTGATGGGGAATTTTACACAAGCACCCCTTTGTAAGTGCGTCTTGGGCTCGAGAGGGACTGTTCTGTGGGTTAGCTGGGTGTGAATCCCAATTGCCCTTCCATAAATAAAACCCATCCCAGGTTATTTCCCAACTATTGCCAGGAGCAAGAGCTGCCTCCAGGTCGGCAGGATCAGGCCGCACAAAATCTCTGTAAATAAAAACAACCCGGTTACCGGAGAAACTAGCCTGTCGCCTGGAACTGGACGGCTGGAGGGGGCACCAGGCCCCGAGGCCCGCAGGTTTCCCCGCGTCCACCAAGACCTGAGATGCCCACACTGCCCCCTCTCCACGACCACCCGCGACCTCGACCCTGGCGGCGGCCGCAAAGCGCTCGGTTCGGGGAGTTTTGTACTCCGGCTGGGGATTGGCAGGCCCACGCAAGTTAGCTGCATGAATATTCATTTACTTGTGCGTTTTCTGTTTTACACTCAGCCTTCATACACCTGCACACAAACGTTGACTGGGACAGCCCCGAAGCGAGGAGCCAACTTAATCATCATCACTTTTACTGAGTGTCTGAGGCTTAAAGTGGCTTAATCTGATCCTGACACTAACTTGGCACCTGTCAAGTAAAGTGCCCAGGGGCTGAGCTCTCTTCATCAGGGCGAGAGATTGGGGTAGGAGTGGGGGAGTTCGCGAAGTTAACTGGAGTTGGACGACCCAGCTCTCCCTTCGGGTGCCCCCTTCATTTTTCCTAATTGGAGCGGAGAGGAGTCTCAAAGCAAACTTGCAAAGATCTGCGCCGGGTGGTTTTCCCCGAGCAGCCTGGGCCGAGCTGAGTCACGGAGGACTCTGTAGTTTGAGGCAGTTCCCAGCTAAGCAGGTGGGAATCTCGAGGATGGATAAGCCATGGACCTGTCTCTCACCGCCCATAAATCTCCCCCAAGGAGCTGAGAAAAACCTCTGAAGGCTTTTATTCTCCGCAGTCCCTCTGCCCTGAACGTTTTGCAGGTAGCTGAGGTGCCCCGAATGGATCTTGTTAATCACTCCAAAACGCAAGGTTCCTTTTATGGGGCGAACAGTCGTTTTCTAAGCACTTAAGCATTACATGGGAAAGTATCATTGCGCTGCATTTGGGAAAAAGCACACTAGTAAATAAAATTCATATTGATGAGAATTATCTGAACTCACTAATAAAAGAAGATTAGTATTATAACCCCTGCAGTCAATACTTCCCACCGCAATTTATGGATGCAAATAATATGCCGTCAAATTATTTCAAGTGTAGCTGTAATTCAACGGACCTAAATCTTCTAGCTGAACTTTAAATGTTGAATTATCACCAAAATAATCAAAGGAATCCCTGTCTCTTGGGGAGTAATCAGTCCCGAGAACAATATTTTTGCTCAAAACAGCAAAGTAGATGGCATGTGAGGAACGGCTTACACAGGCGTGCCCGCGGCCGGCGGCACAAGGACCCGGCTGCAGCAACGTAAATCAAGAAAGGAATCCCGCGATTTTTCTTAGCATTCAAAAAACAAGGTAATGGCACCCCAGACTGTGTTGCTGTAGCTATCTCATAATGGGAGGGGGTATTTATTGTTTTTGCCCAGGGCTTCGATTTTCCCCCCTTTTCTTTTTCTTTTGTGAGAGTGGAGGAAGGGGAGATTAAAGCTTGGAGACCCCACAGACACCTCCTCTCCCGTGGATCCCAACGGGAATTCACTTCCCCTGCACCGCCTAAGCCACCTCGGGGTTTGGGCGTCAAGTGTGTGGAGGCAGCTCAGGCAGCCTCCTAATGAATTCCTTTCAAACCGCCTGCTGCCTGCAGGAGCTATCTATTACTGCGGCCTGGAGTGGGGAAACGCGCTCGAGACGTCTTTGTCCGGGTGGTGCTGGGGAGGAGGGAGGAGGTGAGGAGGGTGACTGGCTGCGGGGCCGGCGGGTTTTCTCAGCGTCCTGGGGCGCCGAGGATGCACCCTCCCCTCTTCCCTCTAGGGCCCGCTTGGGGGTGGGGGCAGTGGGTCTCTGGCCAGTCTCCAGTCTGAGGAGAGGGTCTGGGATTAAGACGTACCCCGGGGGACTTTGGGGTTAGAGTGTGAGAAAGAGGAAGAACGGAAAAGGAGAGCTTTAAAGAATCCGGTCGATAAATTCATAAAGATCGATTTATCTTTATCTCCCAATTAAATGTGCTTGTAAGTGATACATAACACGTCCAACACGGGCCAACTCCCCGACCACTAGCTCCTCGGCGTGAGCTGACTATTAATGACTGATGTAACAATGCCCTTCTCTCCTCCCGGCCCGGGCTGTCCACATTTCAGCGTGGACGTCTAGACCCGAGAAGTTGAAACCCTGGCCCAGAAGGCGCGTGGAAGCCCCGCGGGCGCTGGCGCAGGTGGGACGCTCTGTCCTTGCCAAGAAATAACTCCATTTTAAAGGGGTACACAAGAGTTGAAAGTTTTTGTCTTAACACAGGGGAGGAGTCAGGGGTCCCTGGTTTCCCTTCACCGCCACCCCCAAATCCCCTTCCTCTCAAATTTCGAAGTCTTTTACCATTGTCGAGAACAGGGGGAACATCTTGAGGGAATCGGCTCCATCCTGCAGTCAGCATAGGGGAACCACGAGCCCTCGAGTCCTCGCGCTGGAAACCGGGCGGCGGCGCCTGGGTGAGCACTCCCTCCGTTCCCAACGTGCTTAATTAGCGCCTATTTACAAAACGCAGCTTTTATTTGAGCAAACATCATAAAGCTTTCATCAGGATAATCTCACGTTATACAATCTGGAGGCAGAGCAACTCCCCCCTTCCTCCTGGAGGATGGAGCGGATGGATAAAAGACTCTCTTTATTATCATAATTATCGTGGTTGTTATTTTGGTGCGTACTGGCAAAGTGTGTAAATAGGTACGATGATTAAGAATGTCATGAAAAATGAGAGACGGGATCGCTCACGGGAGGGCCCAGCTCGGGATGGGGGAACCTACCCGCCCCACCGGGAACACAGAGGCGCAGTGAGCAAGCCAGTCGGTTCCCTGAGGCGGGCAGGGGCCTAGCGTCGCCCTAGGGGTCCGGCCTGAAGAGGCTGGACTCTGCCCCCAACCTCAGAAACCCTGACCGGATCCCCAGCGCTGCTGAAGCACCCAGCGCCAGGGTGAGCTGCGGGCAGGTCCGTTCTCACTGAAAACACTATATAAAAAAATGCCTACGGCCCAGCCGCAGGGGGTGCAAGCCTGGCAAGCTACCCTCCTAGGTGGCCTCCATAAAGCTGCCAGGCCCCAGGGTCTGAGCCTCAGACGTGGCAGCCGACCCTCTCAAGTTTGCGCGGCGCGGACCGGGCGCTCAGGTTCCATCTCCCCGGCCCGCGCGCTCCGACGGTGGCGCCCGTAGCCCGCTAGCGGCCAGCTTGGGTGGAAGGGGCGGAGCTCCTCTTTCTCCCCGCCCCCGCCCAACTCACCCAATGGGCAGCGGTACCCAGACCCACGTGATGCGAGCCCGGCCAGGCAGCAGGCAAAATGTGAATGAGAAAGAGGAGCGCGATTTAAAGGTGCTGGCGGCGCCCGCCAGGGACAAGTGCGCCGGCTTCGCGGGCTCTACAGCGGCCTGCGGTAAGCGACTGACGGCAGGTCAGACAAACGGGCGCACGGACGGCTGCTAGCTCGGGCTAAAGGCTTCAAAGGCGACGCGCGCGGGCTCCGACGGGCGAGCGGTGTGCAGCGACTCCAGCGAGCCCGCAGGGCCTGGGCGCCCTCTCCACTTCGGGGCGCACAGCCTCACCGAGCGCTCGGTTTGTACCCGCTGCCGTCAGGTATGCGCGGGGCCAAGGACTGAGGGGCGGCGGCGTCTACTCTCCCGGTCCTCCCCGGCCCTTGCCCGACGCTCCTGGTGGGCTTCCCGGCGGCGGCGCGGGGACTTCTCGCCTCTCGCTGGCCTCTCCCGAGCGCGTCTATGAGCGCAGCGTTCCCACCGTCGCTGATGATGATGCAGCGCCCGCTGGGGAGTAGCACCGCCTTCAGCATAGACTCGCTGATCGGCAGCCCGCCGCAGCCCAGCCCCGGCCATTTCGTCTACACCGGTTATCCCATGTTCATGCCCTACCGACCGGTGGTGCTGCCGCCGCCGCCGCCGCCGCCACCCGCGCTGCCCCAGGCCGCGCTGCAGCCCGCGCTGCCGCCCGCGCACCCACACCACCAGATCCCTAGCCTGCCCACCGGCTTCTGCTCTAGCTTGGCGCAGGGCATGGCGCTCACCTCTACGCTCATGGCCACGCTGCCCGGTGGCTTCTCCGCGTCGCCCCAGCACCAGGAGGCAGCCGCCGCCCGCAAGTTCGCGCCACAGCCGCTGCCCGGCGGCGGCAACTTCGACAAGGCCGAGGCGCTGCAAGCTGACGCGGAGGATGGCAAGGGCTTCCTGGCCAAGGAGGGCCCGCTGCTCGCCTTCTCCGCGGCCGAGGCGGTGCAGGCGTCGCTGGGTGAGTCGGCGGCGCGCGCAACCAAGACTTGGGGCGGGAGGGGGTGGAGGCGGGACTGCTCTGGTTCCCGGGGGAGCCCCGGGGGCGAGTCTGCGCCCCCGCCAGACCCCAGCCGGAAGAGCTGGAGGACTCTGCCCCGCTACGCCGCGGGGCCGGGGGGTCCATTTCTGCTTGGAGCGGCACATCTATGTGGCCGTGCGTTCGCTGGAGTCCACCTCTCCCCCTTCGTTGTGACCTGAGCTGTCCCGGCTAAGTTGCCGCCTTCAGGATAGGCGGGTTGGGCGCCTCGAAGCTCCCGAACGTACTAAGCCCCTTTATCACTTTCATCCCCGGGGCTCGCTGCTTGCCCTGGAGAACTGGATTCCTGGGAGGCGGTGTGTCTGCGTGGTAGGGGTTTCGGGGGGGAACTTTTTAGGCTACCCAACATCCCCCCTTTGATTAATATTATCCGTCTAGAAAAGGATGCGGTCTGGCATCTTTACGTTCCTAAGCCCCACTCCGGTGGTGAGTACATTTGGGTTCACTAAATTTTTCACTGTGGGGAGGGGAAGACGGATAGTGAACACCCTCCCCCAGGCCTCACCGAGCCACCACCTGGGGGATAAAGGGGACGCTCTCTTGGGCCTCGCGCCTCCTGGGAAGGTGCGGAGGAGGCCCCTTGAGTGATGGTTCTGGGCAAAGGGCCGTCGCCTATGCGGCCTCCTCGCCTTTGAGCTTTCTCACGCTCTCCCCACCCCTTCTCTACCCCTCAAAGGCCAGGAAATCACAATGTGTTAATGTCTTAGAAAGACAATCGGCTGAGGGGGGAGTGGGGGTAGAATGCCCAAGTGACGGTGGGAGAGGCAAGGAAGCCAGTGTGCTAAATGTAATAAAACGCCCTCTGGTTTTCCTTTCAGTCGGGGCTGTCCGAGGGCAAGGGAAAGACGAGTCAAAGGTGGAAGACGACCCGAAGGGCAAGGAGGAGAGCTTCTCGCTGGAGAGCGATGTGGACTACAGCTCGGATGACAATCTGACGGGCCAGGTGGCTCACAAGGACGACGACACCGGCCATTCTCTGGAGGAGACCCCGCCAAGTGGTGGCGCCGCGGGTAGCACCACTTCCACGGGCAAGAACCGGCGGCGGCGGACTGCCTTCACCAGCGAGCAGCTCCTGGAGCTGGAGAAAGAATTCCACTGCAAAAAGTACCTCTCCCTGACCGAGCGCTCACAGATCGCCCACGCCCTCAAACTCAGCGAGGTACAGGTGAAAATCTGGTTCCAGAACCGAAGGGCCAAGTGGAAACGGGTGAAGGCGGGCAATGCCAATTCCAAGACGGGGGAGCCCTCCCGGAACCCTAAGATCGTCGTCCCTATCCCCGTGCACGTCAGCAGGTTCGCTATTCGAAGTCAGCATCAGCAGCTGGAGCAGGCCCGCCCCTGAGGCTGGGAGAGGGCTGGGGGCTGGCACTCACCTGCAGAAGCCCCAGCACCCGACAGAACCCATGCTGGACTCCACTGTATGAAGCACAACTCAAAGTCCTACCCCAACTGTGGACATCCTAAGAAAATTGAAAATATACTCATTACATAGGCTTAAAAGACTGCTTTTGAAGGGGCTACAGCCACACTGGAAGACACACTAAATATTTATTATACTACTCTACTTTGTACATAGATATCTATATAGACTGGAGCTGCAGTATTTTGAAAGTTATAGGACCAATTACCCAGTGATGTTCTCCACTCACATTCCAGAAGAAAACAAAACCTCCGCTGTAACCCGCAGCCGGGTAGCAGCCACCTTTCCATACATTTCCAAAGGTAAACGTGAAACACAAGACCCAACACTGGGGTTTAAACTTATTTTTGTTTCTATTATGGCTTTTTGAGTTGACTGAAAAACAGACATTTGGACAGCCTGGAAATTTGCTTTGCTTTGCTTTTGCCTGGCTTTCTCCCCTGGGGTGGCGTGTCCTAGCTGAGCCATGTCTGAAGCACGTCTCTGTTGTGTTTAATTTATTTCAATGTAGCTTATTTTCTTATAAGTTATGACATTTAAACAATTTCAGTCTTGTGAATAATAAAAAGGAGAGAGACGGGGAAAAGAAGACCAATCCCTGGGCCTCATAAATGTGTCCAGAATTTGACTGTCTAGAGGGCACTGCCATGCTGTGGGCCAGGCAGCTGGTCTGAGACCAGTACAGGCTAAATGTCCCCTGGCCAGGCCTCCTCAGGCCGAACTTGGGCCACACAGTACCTTACCAGGTTTTTAATAGGAAAGCAAAATCTCCAATAGGGTTATGAATTTAAGAAAAACTAACATTCACCTTAGAAATCTAACATCTCCCCCTTTGGCGCAGCCTAATCAACACCTAATAGGTGCATAGTAGGCTGGCCAACTTGGGCCACAGGAGGGAAAACAGTTCGGGTATTGGTGGGTTGCCCGAACTCCTGGTGTTCCAAATCCACTACGGGCAGGGAGGAAACGCCTTTCCTCACGAACATTCCTGACGCGAAAAGAAGCATTGCTCGCTTGCCAGCAGAGCCGAGGGTCCATAAATCAGACTCCCGGCGTTATCTTCAGACAGGAGCAGGTACTCTGCCAGCCCAGCCGGGCTTCTCGCGGCCACGCCGGTCGGAAGCGGAGGCAAACAGGAGCGCCCGCGGGCCCGGCACCTCCCCCTCCGGGCGGGGTCGGAGGGGGCGGGACCCGACCGCCGCCCCACCCCAAGGGATCCCGGTCAGTCAGCCCCAGAAAGGGGCAAGGGGAGACCTGAGCGCCTCGGCGCGCGGGAGGAGCGTGCCGGGATCCCCAAGCCCGCTGCCGCCGCACCTGGGCTCTGCTCCCCCAGCCTCGCCCGCTGCCCTCTCCACTCCGACGCTAGTGGCCGAGGTATCCCGAGGCGTAGAGTGGGCCAACTAGGGGCAACGTGATGCCATAGCCTCCGCGGCTACCCATTCGCCAGCCTGGGAGCTAGGAAACCCGGGGGATTCGACAAGCTCGGCCTTCGCAGAGAAGGGAGGGGAGCCGGACAGCGGGCAGCGAAGCGGGCAGTGGCGCCGTCGGCGCGGTTCTCAGTCGGACAAGCGGAAAGGCACCGTGGGTCAATAGCAGTATATTAATTTTCACTACTTACAGCCCTTTCTCCTCCCTGTAGCAGAAAGGTCGAGGGACCGGGACCTTCGCCCAAACTTGAGGCGCTGGGTGAAGGCTAGGAACTCTCGAGTCACTCTTCCCCGCCGCTTTCCGAACATGTCCGGTGGCGGAAAGTGACCCAGGCCTGGGTTTTGAATGCGGTAAACGCAGCGGCCGGTCCTCTGAGGGCTTCAGCCGGCTCTGCGGAACGCGGAGAGCTGCAGCGACTCCTTACCGTCCACCACCCGGCGCCCGGGAGCCTGGGAGGGAGGCGAATGCGCCCGGCCGCGACCTGTCCTGGCCCCTGGTCCGCAGGGTCTGGCCCCCGCACCGGCACCGCGCCATCTGCCCCGGGCAGGTCCCCACTGGCCGAACGCAGCAACCGCAGCGTCCTAGGCCCACGGTGACGCCGCTCCCACCCCCCCCACACACACACAATTTCAGAGCCAATGTGCCCTAAAACGGGTATGCGCTCCGGAAACCGGCGCTAGTGATGCAGAGTACCGCCGGAGACGTGGGGGAACTGTGGCCTCCCGCCCCCTCCTATCGCCCTGAGAGCCCCCATATGCCCTTCTGCCATAACAGGTGTAACCTCTACCCAAAGCCAGTGGCAGGAATAAGGGGCACAGAGGGACACGAAGCCTTAACTACACAAACCCTGCGGGGCGGGGGCGAAGCCCCTAGAAACCGGAGACCGCCTTCAGGGCTCCCCCACTCCCGGGACCAAGCTCCTTGGCCCTCTGCAGCCTTGTGGTCCTTGCCCTTGGGAAGCACGAGAAGAGAGGGCCGAGGCTCCCTATCCTAGCAGACAGGGCGCCGCCGCCGGGGCAGCGCTGACCCACTTCCTCCCCAGCCCCTAAGTGCCAGGGCGCCCCCGAGAGCCCTGCGGGGAGGCCAAGGCCCGGGAGACAGGCCGAGGGGAGGAAGATAAACAAGCGGAGCTTGATGGCCGCTGTCATCATGGCCGTCATCATGGCTTTCATTTGGCTGCCTAATGAGTCACATCACAGGCAGAGAGAAAAATTGTCAATCGCCCGGGCCCTAATGAATTTTTTTGCAAATTGTAATCAAGCCAGGCCGTCTCAGCTGGCTGATTAATGAGACCCACGAGGCTCGGCCAGCACCTCAGCTTTTTATTCCATCCCGTCCTCCCTGCACTAAATTAACAGCAACTTGTCTGAGCTTCAAATTAACTCCCAATGATTAATTCTGATGGGGGGACCTGAAGAATAGCTTGTTCTAATAGGCTCTGGCCTGAGATGCTGTTGGAAATTAATACACTTCCCCTTTGGCTGCCGGCTTTAATCCAAGGTTGGGTTTTGACATCACTATATTTGTTGTTACAATAAATTCCACTTACATCTGCAGATCAAATAATTACGCTTGGGAGCACCTAGGACCTGCCCCCGAGCCATGCTTTGGGATGCCTAGGGGGCTGCCTGTACCCTGCACCCACCAACCCAAGCGGAGGGCAGAGGGGGGAGCACAGGAATAGCCACCCAACCCAGCAACCCCCTGCCCTTGCTTCCCAGAAAGCCAAGAATCGCCTGCCCTCTGCAACCTTTGGAGAATCAAAGGTACTTTGAAATTCCACAGCCATCACCACATTCTCAGGCCAGAGCCCTCTTTAGCTTGGTCTTAAGCCTCAAGCAACCTTCCCTACCAGCACCTTGCGGAGGCAGAGGCTGGGGGTAACCTTGGAGTAGCCTAGAACACCTGAACTGAGGCCTTCAGCAATCTCAACCAGTGCTGGAATTTTTGAGAATTAGCACCTGCTGCAAACCCAACCTTGGCCTCCCAGTCTTCAGTCCCCCAGGTGGTTCTTTTATGTATGTATGGGTGGTGGGGTGTACCACCAGGCCCTTTGGAGATCATGTTTGCCTTGCAGGACTATCCTGACACTGGCTGTCTGCACACCTGGCCTTTAGCCTGGGTGCATACCTGATGCAAGCACCTGCATTCCAAGGCACCCTTTCTCTGGGGATCAGCGCCCACTCTGTCTTGTTTCTGTTTGTTTGAGCTTAATTGGCTTAATCATTTCAGTTGTGTCTGGCCTCACACAGCTCCCTCTAGCCCTGAGCCTGTCCCAAGGACAGCCTAATGCTGTAGACTACTTTGGCAGAGTTCTAGATGCTCTGAAAGCCGGGAGAGACATTCTGGCTCCCCAGTCACCACCTGGGGACTTCCTGACTCCCTCAGGATAATCCAAGTGCCCAGAGGCCAGCTTGTGAGATTGGTAACTCTTTGACAGCAGAGCCAGCCCCAGTGCTTTCTCCTTTTACCTGCTGGACTTGGGCTACAGCACAGCCAAATGGTGTACATGCACCCAGCTGTGCACACACGCCTATTTCCATGCCTGGAGCCCCTGGCCTCTGCCCCAGCTTATACACTCAGCCAGAACAGGTGGGTTGCTCAAACCTCTAGTGGACAAACACAGGCAGACGCTGAAGCCTGGGGCCCAAAATCTGCAAGGAACCAAGCTCTGGGATTTTAGAGGCACCATGGCTGGGGTCTACAGGAACCAGTTGGAGGAAGGAAGGTGGCATTATTCTTCATTGCAGGCCCTTGTGGTGTAAACAGAAGAAATATGATCTTGCAAACCCAAGATGAATGCAAATCATGCCATCGGAGTAATGAAGCACCTGAAACCCCACACACAAAAGCAACACCATATGTATGAAGACAACCTGCATAAATTATAAATTACATCATAAAAATTGATTGCCTATTTGAACAGTTCAGAAGTGGGGACCTAAGCTGGCTCCCGCCCCCTTGGCTTTGGGAAAAGGTTAGGCAGCACATTCCCCTCCACAGGCCAAGGGCAGGAGTAACTGGGCCCAGAGTCGGCCTGGCCCATGCTGCAGTGGGGCCTGTTTGGCGCTGGGACCAGGAGGTGGAGAGTTTGTCCACTAGGCTTGGGCAGGGGGGGGAGGAGAGGAGTCCTTCAAGTTTGGGCATGAGAGGACCCCTGCTTGTTGGGCTGGGGCACCAATGTTGCAGGGCTGCAGGGGATGGTAGCTCAACCCAGGTCTGACATCCAACCCTTCACCCTGGCCCTTCTCAGAGGTCCCGGCGCTGCTGCTCCAGAAGCCCCTCGGATTTTCTAGCCTGGACTCAAAGGAACCTGCCAGCGCCTCTCTCCCCACGGAGCCGGCCTGCGTTTAGCAGGGTGTGTGGATGTGCATGTGGGCAGGCGTGCCAGCGCTTGTGCCTGTGAGCACATGGTGTCCGTACCTGTGGTTGTGGCTGTGCGATTCCCCCTACCCCACTCCGCTAGGTTCTCCGCGCTCCTGGAGCCAAACACCCCCCAGTCCCTCCCCACTGGCGCAGCGACATCCCTCCCCGAGGCACCCAGTAAAGTTGAGCAGCCACAGTGCACCGAGTCTGCTCCTCTGGACGTCCCCACTCGCAGCGTGTCTGTGTGGGTCTCTGCCTCCACGGGGCCCTCCCCCATTCCTTCCCCACTGCCCCAGGCTGGAATCTGTCCCCCGCCCATCCCGCAGTCCACACTCGCGCGCCTCCAATCTCCGCGGAGCAGAGCACCCAGCTCTCTCGTCTCCAGGATGACGCCCTCTGAGGTCGGTCCGCACTGTGCCCCCACCTTCCAGCTCTTCCCAGGTCTAACCTTCGGGCCGTTCCGCCTTCCCACACCCCGCAGCCCACCATGACCACCCCAGCCGCCACTTCGAGGCTGCCCCACACCCACGTGCGTCTGTGGCTCCTGGACTCCCCCCAGTCCACACACTTTGTGCCCTGGCCGGGCACATCATCCATCCCCTGTCTGGAACAGGCACCCGCCTGCGACTGAGCGACGTGCGGGGCGAGAAGAGAGAACCGAGACCCAGGCAGCTCGCAGCGGCCACCAGCCCGCGAGGAGGCCCTGTCCTCCCCAAACTGTGGTGCGCCCCGTGGGCCTCGAGGGAAAAGGCCAGCGGGCCAGGCGGCTGCGAGCTCGAGGGCAGGAGGGAGGACATGGGGCTGAGGTGCGGAGCGGCACGGTGGCCCATCGTGCGCAACCTTGCTACAGGTAATGCTCAGGGCCCCCCCTCACCCCCGCTCTAAGGGCGCGCCCCCGGGCTGGAGAGCCTGGCCTGGCCCAAGGCAAAAGCCAGGGCCAGGACCGCCTGAGATGCGGACGTCACGCTGGGCGCCCACCCCTAAGCCTTCATCTCTTTATTTCCCTGCCACTGGACCCCTCGAAGTCTTTGTCATGCTGGTGAGTTTCTATGTGACCGCGTCTTAAAGGGCCCGGCCCCCCAGCTCATGTCCCACGGATGCCCGAATGACAATGGACAAAATGGGATTACACGGACCTGATCCCATTAAGCCTGCCCACCAGCGGCTGGCCCAGGCCGGGCAGGGCCGGCTCCACCCCCCATCCTGCCCCTCCCGTTGCCTGTTCCCCACCCCCCACCCGACTTCCGCGGATGCACCTGGCAGAGAGCTGAACGCCATGGGGGTTTGGAAGTGGCCGCCTGACCCCAGGAAGGGAGTGTGGCCCAGGTTCTGAATAACAAAAACGCAGCAAGGCCAAGAGGAGGAAGGAAAAGGGGGGGGGCCATACCAGCCTAGATGGGCTTGCAAGCATGGGGCGAGGGTGTGTACAGACTGTCAGTAACTATGCTTGGTTCTGCCAGGAGACTTCCAAGGCAGTTCTCCCTCTGCTGGCTAGGCATTTGGGCCCCAGGGTGCTGACAGAATCAGGAGTGGGGTGTCCCTGTCTCCAGCACTTGCAGCCAGGAGGCAAGGGTGAGGCTCCCTCTCTGCAGATGTAGCAGCCAGCACTGGGCAGGGGACTTGGGCAAGATTCCACTTGCAGCAGTGACCTGAGGCTCTGGATCCCTCCAAGACCTGGCCTGGCCTTCCCTACAAGCCTTAGGCTCTGACACCAAGGTCACTGGCACCAAATTTTTCCCAAGGGTCAGGGACCAGGAAGGAATGGTAGATGGAAGCCGGTAGTGGGAAAGATGAGACAGCTTTGAACACCCTGCTGGGGGATATGAGATGCTGGGGGTAGGAGATACTTGACTCTTGCTTCCTTTTTCTTCTCTTCTTGACAGAGTCCATCATACCTATTTGAAATTGGGTAGATCTTGCAGGAGAGTGAGGGCAGAGCAGTGTGGAGAGTCTGACAGGAGGAGTCTGAGCCTAATATCTACCCCTGTGCCAGACCAATCCCCCTGTCCAGCCTTTGCTTCTTCACCTGATGGACAAGCACAGGGTCCAACTTGCAGACAGCTTGCTTTCCTGGAGGTTAATAATGTAACAACAATAACATCAGAGCCGCACATGGAGCAGCCGGTTCAGGGTTCAGGTGCACAGCTTTGGACTTAGAACACAGGATTTCCCATCCTCAGGTCATTAACTCTCCAAGCCTCAGTTTCCCCATCAGCACCAGCTGGGCCAGTATATGCAAAGGGTACTGTGCTGAGCTGTGTCCTTCAAGATTAGCCGCTATCCAGCCAGAGCAAGAGCAAGACTCCGCCTCTACTAAAAATAGAAAGACTGAGGCAAGAGGATTGCTTGAGCTATGATAATGCCATGGCACTCTTCCCAGGGTGACAGCTTGAGACTCTGTCTCAAAAAATAAAATAAAATAAATATTAGCCAGGGTTTCCATCATTAGCCACAGAGGCTGGCTCCTCTGCTGAAGGCTGAGCAGGGCAGGCTCCAGGGCAGTTTCCCCAGGGCTTTTTCTTGCGTAGTTTGCTGTGTGTACAGTGCAGTTCTGAGTCTTCAGTGAAAACAGATACACCTGCCCAATCCAGGTTTGTCAGGGCACATTTTAAGGCCATGTCATTCAATTCTCTCCTTTGTGGAGATGGTCTGCAATCAGGAGCACCTTTTCCACTCCACAGACAGGTTTCAGGCCCTGCATTATTGCCAGCAGCCCCCAAGGAGCCTAAGGTCTGTGGGAGATGACCATGTGGGCCTGTGACCATGGTGCCAGGAGATGCCTCCATCAATGGCTACTTTAACCCACAAAGACTATCTCAACTCAGATTTTTCCCCAAAATTCTAAACAGCCTCAATTATCCTCATATTCTATCAGATCTGATTTTGACTAGATCAGTGGTTCTCAACCTTCCTAATGCCGCGACCCTTTAATACAGTTCCTCATGTTGTGGTGACCCCCAATCATAAAATTATTTTCATTGGTTGAGAACCACTGGCCAAGATCCATAAGCAAGGGGCCCTGGCACTGCCATGGCCATGGATGCAGGGGTCAGGCTTTGTCTTAGCCTTAGTCTTCAGCAGGATGCCTGGCAGGGGTTATCTCAAAGAACGTGCAAATTATGAATAATAGTCTGAATTTCTCCTTTCAGAAAGGTTTCTATCATTCCTAATATTTGCACAATTCCTCCTTTGCTCAGACTCACCCATCTCCCTGGAAAGGTGCATGGGGGGGGTATTTAGAAGGCTGGCAGGAGGAGCCCAAGCATTATAAAAACGAAAATAAGAATTTAAACATTGTGTTGTCACCATCCTCAGCTGAAAGACCTCTGAGCTGGGTGAAATCCAGCCAGAGTGATCATTTGGTTTTCTAGTAACTTGAGGCTTGGTGGTGCCTGGACCCAGAACATCAAGCGTAATGTGATCATGGGGAACACCTCTGTCACCAAAGCAGCTGTTAACATATATCAGCGGTTCTCAACCTGTGGATCACAACCCATAGGAACTATATGAAAGGTTCACAGCATTAGAAAGGTTGAGAACCACTGACATATATAGTATGTCATCATTACTTCGAGCTTCAGATTATTGATCATTTTAGATATGTTTCTCAATAGCTTTGAAGTGGATTTCCATTTTCTATGACCACAGTTGAAATTTTTCCCCCATAATTTTCATATTTCAGTATTTTGAAAGCTATAAGTTGCCAGAAAAGAATGATAATTGCTCATCTTTAAAGGAGAAATTGTTAATTTGGGATTTATAAAGGACTTTCTTTAATGAATAGTAGTGGAGAGAGATTTGTCTTCTCGCCTCATTTTGCAAAGTCACATTTGTAAAGTTAGGAGATCACCATTCTTCTCTCTAATTACTCTCTCCCTCCCAAAGGAGTTTGGCAGTGAAGTAGAGGCCAAGGGGACAAGGTGGGTGGACTGTGGCAGGGTCCATGTTCCCAAGAGGTTGGTGGCCACACAACTGCTCAGGGGCTGTCTTCTGATCCCTCCCCCCCCCACGTCACCTACGAGCAGAGCTGTGGGCACAGGATGATTTTCGTGTTGTGAAACTGCCTGTGAATACCGGAGGGAGCTGGGTGAAATCCAGCCAGAGTGATCATTTGGTTTTCTAGTAACTTGAGGCCAAAATGCCAAAAATGCCCCTGAGGAAGGTAGAACTGTCCGCCGTAGAGTGTCTTCTGCTGGGGCTGTGGTGAGCATGGGTCCAACTGGTACAGGTGTGTAGTACGTGCCCCCAGGGAGCCAGAGCCAAAGGGGGAGAAAGGTAGATCCAGGATGCATGAGGTTCACGGCATAGGCCCTATCCCCAGCCAGCACGGACATGAAAGGTGCACAGGGCAGGGAAGCCCCTGGGCAGAGGCAGAGTTGAGCAGGCTTCACCCTGCCAGTACCAGGGCAGGACACCTCAGGGCCCCGGGAATGACACTGCAGTGGAGGCCACTCTGAGCCCCTTGACCTGGAGCCAACATAACAAGGCTTGTTTTCAGTTCTCACTCAGAATGCCCGCCAAGAACTCAGGGCCCTCTGGGCAGAGGCCTCCACGGTCACTAGTTCCTACCGCAGATGCCCTCTTGGCTCCCCGTCCCTGCTCCCTGGGGAGCCTCATTCTGTCTCTGAAGCTATGGGAACAGTGTTGCCCATTCCAGCTCAGCGATCATAGCCAAGCCCAACTGGGGCAGCAGGTGAGGGGCCACAGGAGTGACAAAGAACAAAGGGAAATTCCTTGGGGCTGGCCGGGGCCAGTTCCGCCTTAGGGAGCTCTCCCTCCTTTCTCAGAGGTGGGACAAGGTCCACTCCCTCAGCACCCTCTGGTATGTCTTGGGGGAAGGGGGGTGTTTGGAGTGGTCTCCCTTGGCAGACCAGAGCTTTGGAGGTGACTGAGCTGACCCTGCTCCTCGCAGCGCCTCACCGAATGCCGGATGCAGCATGAGTGAATGAGTGCATGGTAGTGACAACAAATCACAATCCTTTCTTCCCACATTCCCCAGCCCCCAGACAGCCAAGGAAACAGAGAGGTTTACGGTCTAACTGGGAGTCATTTAGCCAACTCCTCGGTCAGGCCAAGTCCACAGCATGTCAGTAGTCCAGCACCTTGTGCCCATAGCCTGCCAGCAGCCACACTTCCATCGCTTCTCCAGGAAGACTTAGATGATGCTCTCTGCAAAGCTTTTCACTGATGTGGTTTCTTCTTGGCCAGGTTGCCAAGAGGAGCTCTCTCCCCGTCCAGCCTGGTATCAGCCCCTGCAGATGCAGACGCTTGGGTCTACTGCCCTCTCCTCTACCCCTTTCAAGAGCAGGTGAACCCAGCTGTGCTGAGACCACGCAGGAGACCAGAGTAACAGGAAGGGCAGCAGGACTGGATAGATGTCAGCACCTCCTAAATTAATTTCCTCAGTTCCTTAGTTCAATGCAATTCTAATCAGATCCCAGTAGAGTCATGTAAGAAATTCGACCAAATGGTTCAGAATTACATCTGGAAGAACAGACATCTGAATATAGTTGGGGAAGCTTTAAAGGGAAGGGAAGCACAGTGTAGAGGCTACTTGCTCTAATAAAAGTAGTCACCTAATGGGCATAGGTGACAGGCACTCTTCCTAGCACCTGACATTTATTAGTTAATTGAATCCTCACAACAATCCTGGGAGGTACATATTATGACACCGTTAATCATTTGAAATCATTTGAAAGTGCTAGTATTTGATGATTTTTTGAGATCTACAACATGGCAATTTTATATTATTGCCATCCTCACGTCACAGATGAGAAAACCAAGGCATAGGGTAATTGAGAATTAGCTCAAGGTCGCACATTGAGCCGTTGGTAGATCCAGAATTTAAACAGAGACAGGACTTGTGCTCATAAGATTAGGTTATATAATCAACAGATTATGTTACTCAGAAATAGACTCTAGAATACATGAAAATTTAATCTATGACAGAAAAACCTCCACAACTTTGTGGAAAACGAGGATTTGTTTCATATATGGTATTTGGGAAAACTGGCTAATTGGGGGGAAAGAGAGAATAGATATTTACCTCCCACCTTGCACAGATCAATTACAGATGGATTAAAGTGTTCACGGTATAAAAGGAAATCCTCAAAGCTATGAAAGAGGATTAGCTGAATAATTATCTTCTGAGTGGAAAGAACACAAGGGAAGAGTAGCAAAGCCATCTACATAAAAAACGGAAGCTTCTGTTCATTAAAAAGATTAAAAAAAAAACAAAGATATAGGGAACAATTGGGGAAAGGGCTTGTCAGAAACATGACAAGGTGAATCAGTATGTTTCCATACAAAGGGCTGGAAGAAAAGTGAAAGAATATTGGGAAAGGGCATGAGGTAGACAATTCATGGGAGGTGAAAAGCAAAGGCATTGATTCCACAAATACAGAGAGTGCCACAAAAATATACACAAATTTTAAGAAAGGAAAAAACTGTGTCATATTCAAGTCCCTTTTGACTTTTGCAATTGCAAGAGATACATAATACAATAAGATGATGATTTACCAGTATATATCAAGTATTAAACTTTAGTTTTTTCATTTCATAAAATGTGTATACACTTTTTGTGGCATCTATTTTTATTGGGCACTTATTACTTTACAGACATTGTTGTGGGAGGCAGCTTGCAGTCTGTGGAGTGAGATTGACACTGAAACAACCAACAAGTGACAGGTAATGTAACGCCAGGTGGGTTGAGCACGGTGGCTCATGCCTGTAATCCTAGCACTTTGGAAGGCCAAGATGGGCGGATTGCTTGAGCTCAGGAGTTCAAGACCAGCCTGACCAAGAGCAAAATCCCATCTCTAAAAATAGCTGAGAATTATGGTGGGCACTGGTAGATCCAGCTACATGGGAGGCTGAGACCAGAGAATCACTTGAGCCCAGGAGTATGACGTTGCTGTGAGCTATGACACCATGGCACTCTACCAAGGGTGATAAAGTGAGACTCTGTCTCAACAACAACAACAAAATGTAATGCCAGGTACTGTGAAAGCACATAAGTGATGGTACAGAGAATAAGTCATGTGAGGAAGTAGGGAGTGGGGCTCGGCGCCTGTGGGCTAAGGCACCAGCCACATACACCTGAGCTGGCGGGTTCAAATCCAGCCTGGGCCTGCCAAACAACAATGACGACTGCAGGCTCGGCTCCTGTGGCTCAGTGGGCTAAGGCGCCAGCCATGTAAACCTGAGCTGGTGGGTTCGAATCCAGCCTGGGCCCACAAACCAACAATGACGGCTGCAACCCAAACAAAAATAGCCGGGCGTTGTGGCGGTCGCCTGTAGTCCCAGCTACTTGGGAGGCAGAGGCAGGAGACTCGCTTGAGCCCAGGAATTGGAGGTTGCTGTGAGCTGTAATGCTACGACACTCTACCCAGGGCGACAGCTTGAGGCTCTGTCTCAAAAAAAAACAAAAAAA
>CAUYON010060606.1:0-19515 GCA_963573935.1 Arctocebus calabarensis
TAAAAGCCTTCCCCATCAGGATAAAAGGACTCCTGAAGTAGTAAAGTATTGCCCAGAGAAAGCGTCTCATAGTTTAGGTTGCCACTCTGGTTTAAATTTGACAGTGGGCTAGCCTTCATGCCAGAACTAGTGCAAATAGTAAGCTAAAGTTTTGAATAACTTATAGGTCTCTAAGCTTAGACAGAGTAAAGTGCATGAACAGAACCATAAAAGCAGAAATTGGTAAACTCTGCCAGGAAGCAAAGCTTAATTGAACATAGGCTTGCCACTAGTGTTATTCAAAGAAGCCTCTGTCAATCCTTGTCAATTTAGTAAGAACTCCTAAAAAAACTGAGAAAGACTGAACTGAGTAGACAAAAATCCCAGAAAGATTAGCAAGGAAAATCTCCACTGGGGTAATTTAGTCTTTGTGTCTGTACATCCTTTCTCTCTGGAGGATCAAATGGACCAAGTCTAGGTCTAGAATCAGAAACTGGTCCCCCTAAAACCAAGGTAGAGAGGACTTTCCACCATCATCCTGACCACATGCACAGCAGTGAAGGTGGGAGGAATCCTCACTTGGAGTCATCGCAGCTGGCTAACTAGGACTTCACTGGCCCTTGAGAAGTAAAGGTAACTTTTAGGACAGTCAACATGCCCTGCTCCAGCCACATACTGGGAGCTGGCTGGTCAACGCACGGCTGAAGCCTGAGGAAACTCCTCGAGGGACTTGTCTTAATTGGACTTTTGGACTTTGGGAAAAAGAGGGAAAATGTCACAAGGAAAAATAAAAACTTGTATGTATATTAGCCCACCACCACGGTATTATTAAGGCCTGAGTAGAGAACCCAAGAGTCACAGTCCCTAAGACCTAAGTGCTAAAAAGTAATTAATATCGGCACCTGCAGAAACAAGCAGATATTGAGACCCCAAATTAAGATATATTGGAGTCTCAAAAGTGGGGAATGAGAGAGGATACCTGAGAAGGGTGAGGTCTGGGAGAACAGGTCTTCTCAAGAAGAGCACAAGGATACACTTGCAGGGTCCTCTCCATGATGACTCAGTCCTTAGGAATTTGTAACTTCCTGGAACTTGGAAATTTCCAAGTTCTGTGAAATCTTGTAGTTCTGTGGGGGCTGGACTAGCATCTCCCGCTTGATTCAAAATGGCCAATGAGAAAGGTACCTGTAGGGTGGAACTTCTTGACTGTCAATAAAAAGGGAAAGATCAAGCTAGACAGGGAGCATGGCCATTTGGAATTCTTCTATGCTGTAAGCTCCCAGCTGGTGAATAAAGTCCTTCCTCTTATAAATGTGGTGTTTGGGTGCTCTTTCTCTCCATTGGGCCTTGTCTTCCTGCAACACATTCATAAAGCCTTAAAACTGTGCTGACCTTTGCTACTATGAAAACTGGCCAGTACAGTAAAACATACATAGCATTTGGGTGCCAGGAGACCAAGGAAGGAGTTCTTAGATTCAAACTAAGCCAAAGACCAGTGGTATGGCACAGTCATCTTCAAGTTTGCCAAGTTAAAAACAAAACTACCTGGTACAGTAATTCTCAAATAAACTCATCTATCTGAATGGTAGATGTGGGTGAACATTAGATAAATTAGGACTATGGGAATAGAATTAGATTGGCATAATAATGGAATGACTGTAAGAAAGGTTGTGTGATCAGGGTCAGGTATCCAATTTTCATGTACAATCTTTTTTGACATAAGCCCCCAAAAGGAACACACTGCACTGGGAGGCTTCAAGAGACAGTCTGGTTTGAACATCAAAGGACTTCAGGAAAAGGTCTGCCAGAGCCTGACTGAGGGCCTGCAAGGGCTGGGGAAGCCATTGTAGGTCAATAGGTATAGCTGACTCATTCAGCAAGAAAGATTAGTTCCTAAGAAATGAGATAAGAAGATTCAGCTTTGTTCCTCCAGGCTGCTGAAGATGTAAAGGTCAAGTAATCTGTCCCACAGGAAACAAAGGATTAATTGGGTGGCATCTAGTTCCAAAGTCCATGCTCCATTGTCCTCTGTTTTCTGTAATCCTGTTTGTGATTGATAAGTATCTTAAGAAGTAAAAATAATAAAAATAGCTAAATGGTTATTCGGTGGGTAATCCAGGATTAGGCAGGAGAAACCACAGGGATGATGTATTTTGTTGTTGTTGTAAACACCCATTAACTACTCAAGAGAAACGATAAAAACCTAGTGCATGTGGAGTTGGAGATCTTTGCTGTGTCTCCCACAAAGTTCACATGGGTCCACTCTATAAATTCTACTCTGTTTCGATAGTCTTTCTTTGTTTTCCTCATTCCCTCATTACCGCCAAGCCTTGGGACACTCATGGGTCCTGTGGGGGCTGCCTCCCAACATCTGGTGTCCAAGGTGTGGCTGGATCAATAGAGGTAGAGGCTGCTATGGGCATTTTATTCCCATACTCTGCTTCTTCTTAAGTATAAGAAACAACTGGCATAGGGTAATTTAGAAATATTTTGTACTCCCCCCCAAATTATATGTTACATCTATATCTTGGAAGCTCTTGCTGCTGCTGAGAGAGAGAGAGAGAGAGAGAGAGTGGGAGTATACATATATATATATTTCTTTTAAAGAATTTTAAGAAGTTTTAATTTCTAGTGCCATGTCATGTAAGAGGACAAATAAATATGTAGAAAATGTAGATAAAACATGTTTATGCTTTGTCTGTTGAAATATAATTGGAAATTATTATAGACTGAATTGGGTAGCCCTCTAATTCATATGTACCACGTTGAAGTCTCATGACCCTTTCTCATGGTGTTTGGTGATAAGCTTTGGGGAGAAAATTAGGGTTAGATGAGGTCATAAGGGCAAGGCCTTCATGATGAAATTAGTGTCTCATATAAAAAGGACAAGATTTCTCTCTATGTCTCTGGCAACACACATGAAAGATCACATGAGCACACAGAAAGATGGTGGTCACCTACAAGCCAAGAGACAAGGGCTCAGAACAAAATCTACCATGCTATTATCTTGCTCTTAGACTCTTCCAGCCTCCAGAACTATGAGAAATAAAAATATCTCTTATTTAAGTTCCCCAGTCTATGGTAATCTGTTATGGCAACCTGAGCAGAGGTATTCTGACATAGAAGTATTGTACAGAAATTCAATGCATGCTCTTTAAAGGGAGGAGTTAGACCTTCTAGCCTTCTTTTTCCTAATACCGGCATAGATCTTAGAAATGATGAAGACCAATAGCCATTTTCGATCATGAGGAAAGATGCCACAGATTTCGGATATGAACAGAAATATAGGCTCACCAGTCCTGATAAAAATGTGGAGTTTTCTTGTCAGCCTTGGAGATACTGTGTGAGCATTTCATTTACATGAGGGAAAAATCAATGGTTATCTTGTCTGAGATAAAAACAAACAAAACACTACTATGTTTTTTTTCCTTATTTTTGTTGTTTCCCATCACATGCTGCAGACTAAATGTAATTGATGTTAAAGATACTATCTATAGGGTCACAGAATTGGATACAGATGGAATCGGGCATAGAGAGACACATTATTCTTCATCAAGCTTGCTAATATCTCTAGTCCCTGAGGGAAGAACAATAGAAACCTAATTTTCCCTTAGACAGCTCTTTATTTTACATTATGCTAGTCTTATTGTTGAATATGGGCACACTCATTTTCGGTCAACATTTTTGTGTATTAAATAGTCTGAGATCAAGAAATCAATGTGGTTATTATTGTAATAGATGTAATATTTCAGTCAGTTAATTTAATGTGACTATTTGATTCCAGATCTTGGTTTCCAGAGAAGTAGACATATATGGACTATCTTGTGCCTTCCCTTTACAGAATTCAGTTTAGGGAGGTGATTTGTATTGTAGTGCAAATCACAAATATTGATAAAAAGGAATATAAATAGTTTTCTTGGCTTTGGAAACTCAATATATCTGATTTTTGTGAATCCAGTGTTATTGCGATATATTACAATAATTTTTTTTAGATTTTATAGTGATAGTTACAGGTTAAATTTTTTAAACAATCTAAAATTTACATAAAAGTTGTAAGGACTCTTAACCATTTGAGAGTAAGTTGCCAAAATTATGTTCTGTTATTCCCATTTACATTAATATTGGCTACACACAAGAACATTCTCTGACAGCCATATAGTACAGTGTTAGAATCAGGAGTTAACATGATTCTGGATTAGTTTCTTTTGTGTAAAAGATGTTATTGGTGAAAACTAAATAATATCTGAGAATTAGATAGTATTCTTGTACCAATATTATTCTAGATAACTAATTCTCTCTTGGACAGTGTCTAATTCTTTTTTAATGAAGAAATTTTATTTCCAAAGATAAACCTGAAATAATATATAAAATTCTATGATTGAGAAAATTGATTTCTTACCATATAAAGATATTGTATCCTTTTTGTTTCAGATTTTGGTAGGGTAGGAAGTGAGAGACAAAGCCATAACATATGTCAAAAATTCTGTCAGTCTAAAACTATTCATTCTTGGAAGTACATAGTTATACAGCATTTGGGATAACCTTAAGTGGAACAGCATGTAAAGCAGATGACTCTCAAGTTTCTCTGTTTAATGCATGAAATAGCCCTGAATCCACTGTGAGTCTCCCATCACTGCACCATTTTTCTTGAGGCAGCTATACAGAACTCTGTACCTCTCAAAACAGTTTTCAAAAGCCATTGAGGAAAGGCAATAATAGTATAATGAAAACAATACTAACAAAGAGTGAAAGTGTTTAGTAAAGGTTTTATAGCATCTATGTTACATAAAATTCTGAAGATTGGTTTATGAATCAGGTGTGCAGGGCATTTTCAAAAGAGACTATGCTTCTTGTATCCCCCTTCATACTGAATGGAATTCCTTCATATAAAATGTTATTTACTCACATAAAGGGACAATTTAAGATAGGAAAAATTTAAACACTATGACATTAGAGTCAGCTTGGTTTTGGATCCCAGGTTGAAATTCCCATCTGAGTTTTATCTGCAGGCAATGTGTTTCACACACAAGTTCACATGTGTTTTTCCTCCTGAACTCTAGATTCACATGTTTTTCTGTCTACTTAATATCTCTGTGTGGATATCTAACAACCTCAGAAATTTCTCTTATTCCCCCAGACCCTTTTCTCTCTCCATCGATGGCCACTCCACTGATGAACCAAATTATTTCCAGGATATCCCTGATTCCTTACTTTCTTGAAGCCTTATATCCAATCAATCAGCATATTGTTTAACTCTGTCTTCAAAATGAGTAGAGACCTATCACATCTATCCACCTCCACTGCTCCACTCTTTCAAATTCCCATCTTGTTACCCCAGGATAACTATGGCAGTAATCTACTGGACTCCCTGCTCCCCAACATCTATCTCAATAACAGTGAGCCTTTTAAAATAAAATCCAAATCATACGACTATGTACTTAATATTCCTACCAATATCTCATCATCTCACTAAGATCTAAGTTCAAAATCTTTATTCGGGCTTTCAGGGCTTTAGAGCATCTAGCCCTCCCCTGAGTCCCACTTACTAAAGTACTCTCTGTCACTTACCTTTTCCACCCTGCTCCAACCATGCAGTTTCTTCCCAATCTTCTGTACATTTTCCATATTTCTACATCATCAACGCATCACCTCTTGGATCTTTACCCAAATATCATCTCCTTAATAAGGCCTACTTTGGATATTTTACTTAAAATATAGAAGATTCCAACCAACTTTCTGCTCTGACATTTCTTATCTTATTTAGCTCTATTTTTATATCATTTATCATCTATCACATTACGGATATGGATATAGGGACTCATATTAAAGGCTGTTGTAATACTCAAACTAGAGCATAATAATTCTAAACTTAAGGGCTTACAATGACAATGAAGAACCGCTTATGAAAATGTCAACAAAATTGAGAATCCTATGATAAATTGACCATGACACACACACACATCAATCAAAGAAATGAATTAATTTTATATACATACTATATAGTTACATGAACTGTGTATGTATGTTTGGTTTATAGTAGGTGATTACAGGAAGAAGGTAGAGCAAATAAGGAAGGCAAGAGCGAAAAGGCAGTTGTGTGGGTAAAGATACTCATTCAGTTTTAGATATTTAAGAGTTTCCCCCTTTTTTTCTACGTTAAAAGTATTGCAGACTAGATTGTTAGTTCTCAAGTGATCTCTTTATTTGGAAATGTTACTCAAAGAATATTAGGGGACAAGATAAGTTCAACATAATAGTTCAAACAATTGTTCTGTTTTTTTCCTTGTTTGTTCACATGTGGGAGATTCATCTATAGTTTATATCTCTTATGTGTTAAGAAATTGTAGTTCGGTTATACACGTTCGTGAGTATTGAGTGTAAACCTATGGTGTGAGCACTGACAAAGACAGAGTGCCCATCCACCTCCATTTGAAAGTCCTCTAGGATTAGGGTTAATTAATGAGACTCATCCTAAGGTTATACATGATCTATTACTTCCTCTAATTAGAAATAATAATCCTGATCATTATGCTGGTTAGCTGGAAAGAAATAAGATGAATGGGCTTAACTATGATTAATCGTCTTCTTTAAGCAGTGTAGATCTCTTCTGTCGCTGAGTTATATGCAAACTGGGCTGCAACTCAATACTTTTTCATGATATGTATTTTTTAAAGTTCACAGAAAAAATTAATTTACTGATAGATCTTTTTATCTTTCCTGATAAAAAATAAGAATTTTACTATTTTAAATTGACAGCCACAACACAAATTTACTAAGATTATTCATTGTATATAAAACAGATAGCCAGGAATTTATTATTATTATTAATTATTATTATTATTTTTGCAGTTTTTGGATAGGGCCAGGTTTGAACCCGCCACCTCCGGTATATGGGGCTGGCGCACTACTCCTTTGAGCCATAGGCACCGCCCCAGGAATTTATGTTTTTACCTCTTACATCTTCTCCAAAACTGTGTATCATATTTTGGTCCACTGAGCTACAAGAGACTATGGTACATGATTATATACAAGTATTTTAACCCTGAAAAAAATTGTGATTGCAATTACACTTTTCCTTTTTTTTACTGCTGCTATGGTAGGTCTAAAAGTCTGCCTGCTACCAATCTTTAGCTGACACATTTATATGCCAAAAGGAGTTATGAAATGTATTATCTGGTTCAAGAGATAAAACACATCTCCATTGAATGTTAATTATCTAGGTTTTTTAATGTGACTAATTTAGTTTTAGCAAGATGAAATACAGGATGGACACATAAAGTTCATGCCCAATTTACTATGTTAAGTTATTTTAAATTGCCCATGAACTTTATTTCCACTCTTATATCAGATTATCTTTTGAATAAAAATAAAATGGAACTTATATACTTATTGCTATGTGCATTTAAAGCCTTTAAAACACTCTGCATATACTATTTAATTTTAGTTTTCATGTTGGGTAAATTCTGGTATGACTTTACAAATCTTGAGAAAGTGGGATAAGAGACGTTACCTTTTATTGCAAACATGATTTTTATCTCACAGTATAAAAGTATAGGGAAGAACATGGCCAGAGATATAGCAGTTACGTACATGTTTGCTTAAAAATTTTTTATGCAAAGAGACATAGTGTCTGATGAATTAATCATATAAACTCTGATTCACATGTCCTCTTTCTAACTTTGGTTTTACAACTGATTGGATTTAGCTGTAGTTACCTTACTTATGAACACAATATAATTTTGGAAATATTGATAATAAAATGGTATATAAATGGAACTCATAAGTTTATGAAGAGAATTAAACAGGTTAACGTATAAAATGTTATCTTAGTGCTTAGATTATACCCTTTAATAAATGGTATATTCTTCCCTTCCAAGATGAGAAGTATGTGCTTATCCATGCATGAAATATAAATGGATTTCCAAATTAGGTTTCCATTTCCTGAATTTCACTGTAGAATCCAGAGTGACTAAAGATTTAAACTGATCAGTATTTGCAATCCATGAATTAAATCGAAATGATGTTTTGTTTTTTTTTTTCTCCAAAAAATGTTATACTGGATGATTTAATTAGTGAAATTTTTTGGTATCAAAGTTGTGGATATATTTCATATTTGAGACCCTTAGTAGAATTCTTAAACACATAAATATGACTTCAAAAAAGTACATCCTGATTTACTCTTGATAATTGAATTATATACACTTTAACGAGTATAATAATTTTATCATTCAGAATTTCCTTTTTGTAGTTAAATTTAATAACTATAAAAAATTTCTATTCAGAAGTTTTTTTTAGAAGAACAAAGCCAGCCAGTAACTTGCTTATCAATATTTAACAAACTATTTTCAAATTTTCAATGAGATATTCAAGAAAATGAAGAAACAAACATTTGATTATGTATCTTAAACTGTGTTTACAAACAGAAATATAAAAGACTTTTTCTGTAGTGTCACAGACAAGATCTATGATCTGTAGCATGATAGATTATACCTACTTTGTTGATTGTACTTGGAGTAAGAAATAAAAGTTAAAAATGTAATATATTTGTCCTATAAAATATCTTAAAATGCTGATGGAAAGAAGTGTTATTCTTGATGTCATAGATCATAGCATAATTTTTTAGAACCTTTAAAAGGTGATTTTGAACTACCTATATCTACTGTAAACTAGAAATGTATATGAGATTTTAAATGTCATTTAAAACTTTGAAAGATATAAATAAATTAAAACAAATTATTTATTTTTATTATTCATTCATTTAGGAATAAACACATTCACATGAATTGAGTTCATTTCCTTCTTTCCTAAAGACATACTTTTGCAATCAAACGACTCTGCAAAATCAGACTCATACTAAATGTAAATATATACATATATATGGAGAGAAAGAATATCTATAAATAAATATCAATATGTATCTAATAAACGTGTATATTTAGAAGTAATTTGCAAAAATTTTCAGATTGACAAAAGATCTCTTACCCATTTGGGTTTAAATGGAGATATCATCACAAAAGATTAATCTAACCAGAATGTCATTCTGTCAATCAACTATAAGACTGACATCTTGATACATTAATAAAGTTCTTTCTGGAATAGTCTACTGTGCTAATATACACATGAAATAAATGTGTTGATAGCTGCACATATGGCACTTTGCAATCATACAAGTAACAAATATAAAAGTTACTAAAATTTAAACTTAAAAAGTAATACCTGTAGGCCTTGCCCATCCACGGTAACGGAGTTGGCTCTTTGCATTTTGTTCTTGTCAGTCACTTTGTTTGCCTGCTGGGGACCACTCTTTTCTTTTTTCACTGTTGTTTGTCTTTCCTGTAAAAATGTTTTATTAAAATATTTTATAAAAAATAGGGAGATGTCTTCTCCCTGTTTTTATTTTCTCTCTTCTAACCCATTTAATACAAACTAATCAACTTTTATCAAGATCCTACCCAATCAACTTTTATTAAATCATCAATAACATTTTTATTATCACATATAATGGTCAGGCTTCATCTTTTCAAAACACCTAGCAGCATTTGACAGAATTGCTCTCATCTTCCTTCTTGAACACATGCCCCACTCGGCATCGAGGGTACTTCTTTCTCTTAGTTCTCGTCTTCACTACTTGCTTCCTCTTGGTCTCTGTCTTTCTTTCCTCCTGCAGCTTTGCAATCTATAAGACTTGGCTTTTTTCTTAGACTACTTGCCTTCACTGTGTAGCCAGGCCTACACTGGCTCCCTAGGCAACTTCATTTATGCCCAAGGCGTTCAATTTAGTTTTTATGAAGTCTTCTAAACATATATTTCTTGTTTTAATCTCTTTTTGAAACATAACTCCTATATAAAAATATTCTTTCTATCCCTCCACATGTGTGTTTAAAATGCACAATCCTAAAATATCCCCAATTCTTTTTTTTAATTTCCTGCCTATACTCACTCCTCTTTGAAAGTAAATCACAAACTGGATGATAACTTATCACCTTCATTATTACATAATTTAAGCTACTATTGGACTTTTTGCTTAGATTATTGTAACCATCATGTAATGGATGAATCTTTCTCTATCTATTGTCTCCCTACCCTCAGTTCTTTGGAAGAAATCACATTCATCCCCTTTTACTCCACTCTAGCTTCACTGTTCTCATTATTGTTCCTTGATCATAACGATCATGCTTTTAATTAAGAGCTTTTGCAATCATGCTTCATTCTGCTGAAAACATGACCATGCTTACTTATGGGGCTTGGTTTTTATTCAGGTCTCAGGTCAAACATCAGAAAGGTTTCTCTAGTAATAGCATCCTTTACAACATGATTTATTACAACTTGAAAGGTTACTTGTTGGATTTGCCTAATGCCAATGTTTCCCCATTTTAATCAAAATTCCATAAGGAAAAGGACATTCATGGTTTCACTGTTCTACATGAGATCCTAGATCAGTGCCTGACAAAAGGCAGAATAAATGAATGAAGAAATGAGTGAAACAACATTAAACACACACACACATATATAACTTTTAAAAGAGTACCTGAAGGCTTGTGGTGAGGATTCTTGGGCCATATCTAGGTGTAATTTAAAAACCTGTTGTGGTTAATTAGCAATGTCTGCCCCAGGGACTTTAGTGCCGTGTATTTCCTATTACATATATTTAGTTCCTAGTCCTTATCTTTGTTTTGTTTGGGAAGCATTTCAATTTCTATAAGTTAGAAAGTTATTTTTAAGTAGCTTTGAAAGTAAAGCTGTTATTAAATACATTAATGTTAGACAGCTCAGAATCTCTGACTAAAATAAATGCTAACTAGTATAGTCCATGGACTTTGCAATTTGATGGTACGGAAACATTGAATAAATTTTATGTGTGACTGAAAATGGATGGTGTAAGACTCTTAAAAATTGAAATCTTTGGAAAATCATGTGCTTCCATATAAATTCTGGCAAAATATTGATTTTTTTGTCAAGGAAATGCCTTCTTTCAAAATTTGTAAATTATAATATTTTCCACAGGTAATTAATGATATAATGCATAAAAGGAATTTATCATAGGTTGAGGGTGGCAATCAGAAAGCCTGAGGTGAATTTCACCTTTACTAATTATTAAATAACCTGGAAAGCTCATTTTTTTGCAAAATGGAAATAGTGATACCTATTTCCTGGAAATGTATAAGGTTTAACAGAAAACACAGGGCATCCTTAACATGGCATCCATATTAGAGTACATAGCCCATAAGCAAAAGTTATTATAAATAATATAAAATAGGTATAGTTCCCCAATTGGGTGCTCATGGCCTTTATACAAAGTATTTATTTCCAACTTGTGTGTGTGTGTACATACATATATGTACGTACATACATGTATATATACACAGAGATATAATTTTACTAGTTGCTTTAGGCATATATTTAAATAGGTTAAATTCAATGTGTATGTTTCAAAACACATGGCTTGTGTTAGTGGTTCAAAAAACTTAATGCTATCAAGGAATATAGAAATAATTCACCCAAGATTCTTGGTAACAGGCATCTAAAATATGGAATTGATGTATTGTAAAAAATATACAATGTAAAATCTATACTTTAATAAAATTATTCTGCAACATTATCTAACAATTGCCATTTGACACTTAATTCATAAAATGTGTAGGTTAGAAGAATTAAATAAAATTTAAGTTGTTTAGTTACACTGAACATGAATGTTTGTACCAGATTATGTATTTATGTACTACTGGAAATTTAATAGATATAAATATATGACTATAAAGAGCTACCAAGTCACTTGTTAACATTATTTTATTCTTGGCCATGTAGGTAGTTAGGGAAATTCCCATGTGGTAGACACGTCCAACTAACAGAGATAGCAGTTGATTAAATGGCTTCAGCTGCCCCTCCAATAAGTCATCCTTCTAAGTGAGTTTGGGAAGGAGACTAAATAATAGCTAAAAGTAAGAAAAAGAAAAAGAAAAAAATAAATTTTAAAACTAAATTGAATTTTCAATTGATGAGGGCCTATTTTTGAAATCTAGAATTATGTACGAGGTACATATTTAGGTAATCTTGAAAATCCTCAGTATACCCATCTGTATGCATATTTTATTTTGTTATTTGACTAAATGAAAATGGTAAACATTCATTTAAACACACAAACACCCATGTCAAGAAAACCCCAGCGATTTCTGTGGGTTAAAAAGATGTCAGTATAAGGAGTTTGTTGAATTAACAGAGACTAAAAATTTAAAAACAGGGAAGACTTATAATAACTATTTCATGTTTCCTAGGGTTTCCGTGTTATTATACTATTTTGTTATATGTTTATTTCCAATTTGTATAGAAGCTCGTCTGAGTTATCGACTATATTTTATTTAAGCAGCATGGGCTAACAGAATGGTAGATGGATCCATTCTCCTATTTCCATTGGTAAAATCTTGATTTTTTTTTTCCTTTTATATATGAAGGATGGGAAAGTGGAAGCAATTGCATCTTTAAAAAATTTGCTTTCCAACAGCATTTCACTAGCAAGTTTTGGGGATTAATGCGCCCTGACAGGCAAAGCTCTATAATGATACTTAAGAGTGTTAACTCCCAATGGAGAAGTTATTGAAAAGTTTCAGAAAAAGCTTACCAATTTTATTTTGCAGCAGGATAAATGTTCTATGATCATAGGGGTCAGTGTTTACCATTTAACCTTCAGGTTCTTTCTTTAAGTTTTGGGGCTCTAAATTACAAAATAAATTACATTGCTGTAATTAAGGCAGATTTCCTTCCGTCAGATAAATTTTTATCCTACCCATAAAAAGGAGTTGGAAAATCATTGCTTCAATCAATATGACTTATTCAAACACTGAACATAACTACTCTAAAAAAAAAAAAGACAGAAAATAGAACACACAATTTCAAAACACAGTTATTGATATTTGAGCATTTTCAAATATCAACCATTTGTGTTTGCTATGCACACATTTTAAATACGGAATTCAGTGTTTTGTGATCCTTAGACTTCATACATTGCACAACAGATCTTAATGGGGCAATATATTGTACTAGAATTCCAAAAGAATAATCATCATAATAAACAGAGAATAAAAAATAAAACCAAAAGACCATTCACAGAAAACAGAAAGATGAAATAAATGAAGTAAAAAGGCTTCATTTTAAATATGTGCTCTGAGAGAGAGAATCTCTTCCTATATCATGCTGATTCTCAGAGGCAGAGTATTTATACAGTGGTGAA
Source organism: Arctocebus calabarensis (assembly GCA_963573935.1). NCBI lineage: Eukaryota > Metazoa > Chordata > Mammalia > Primates > Lorisidae > Arctocebus > Arctocebus calabarensis. Next base: position 13,205 of record CAUYON010060606.1, read on the forward strand.
AAGTGCTTTCACAAAAGAGTTGTTTACCACAATCCTTAAACCTGCTGGTATTGATCACTGGCAAACTACGGGCAGCAAGTGATGATTACCTCGAGCACAGGGTTTTTTCCTTTTTGTCCAACCTCTGCATGACAGACTGGCAGCAGCAATGTACCTCCTTTGGTACTAAACTATAAAGGTGCCACCACCTCCATCGTTTACCCCTAGAACGTGCTCCCTGTCACCATTTCCTGCACAACTTGCTTAAATGCAGTCTCAGCCCTCTTTAACATGGGAGCTAGGCCACGATAATTTCTGAGAAACCCTAGAACTTTCACCCAAGGTATCACATATGTATAGTCACTTTTAAGATCTCCTTGACACAAAAGTGTTACCCTATTCATCAGGGCTTATAAATATAAAGGTTCTAAGCTCTGAGAAACCATCATACTGATAGCTGCAAGTCTACACCTAAAGTTGATAGGAACTTGTGGGATTGGAACTTTGAGGGAAATAAATTCATTTCATAATTGGCAAAGGCGCTAAATCTGTTAGTAGTCCTTGGAAGTTGGCACCAAAAGCAATTTCTGGCTAGCAAAATAGTCTTGATTTTTCAAAAGGTTTTGTCAAATGTTAAACATAAATATAATATGACATGTAGATATAAAGTCTAGGCATTTCCATTTCTTTTGAATTTAGTTAGGTAAGTTCTTACTAAAAAACAAAAAATAAAAATAACTATGGATGAAGACAAAAGTGTTGGCTTAGAGGCCACATCCCAGCTTTAGTTCTTATTTCCGTGCAAACCTAATAAAGTTATTCACTGTCACTAACATACCATGTATTTCACCTATACAAGGAGGAGGTGCAAGTGAAGATAAATTGAGAAAATTTAGATGAAAATATTGGTATAAAATAGGCATTTAGTAAATATTGAAAGAATTAATTATATGTCAATATATATATATATCTACATCTTTATTTATTTTGTTAATAACTTCATCAGAGGTATGCTGCTTAGGTCCTCACGGTAAAGGGATGTCATAAAAAAGTACTATAGGCTCGGTGCCTGTGGCTCAGTGGGCTAAGGCACCAGCCACATACACCTGAGCTGGTGGGTTCGAATCCAGCCCGGGCCCGCCAAACAACAATGATGGCTGCAACCAAAAAAAGGGGCCGGGCGTTGTCCCAGCTACTTGGAAGGCAGAGACAGGAGACTCGCTTAAGCCCAGCAATTGGAGGTTGCTGTGAGCTGTGGATGCCACAGCACTCTATCCAGGGTGACAGCTTGAGGCTCTGTCTCAAAAAAAAAAAAAAAAAAAGAAGTACTGTATTTACCTTATACTTTGGGGGCCGAGTCACCATAACTGGCAATAGTTATTTCGATGAACTGGACAGTGTCTCCAGGAAAGTTGGCAGGCAACAAACAAATAAAATGAAATCTAGATTTAAGTTAAAGGAGCTGCTGCCCACTTCCCAAACTTGCAGGCACACTTTGTGATTTGACCTCAAAGTTACGGTGTTCATATGTCACACATGAAGTGTGTATTTTCTCCTAGGATAATTTCATACTGAGTGTAAACCACTCACAAGATTTTTGTTAAAGGAATCCTGATTGGAGAGAATGAATTTTAAGAATGTAAGCATACATGACAAAATTTACCTTAATTTTTAATATGTGCTAGCTCATGTAACACCATTATGAAATAATATTGTGTGTCTATATAATGTATACACATAAAAATTGTATTCATTGATATACATATAATTATATATAGAAGCAGACTTTGTATCCAGCTGCAACTTCACTTACATTACTCTCCACTGTCTTTATAAACCACGTGACTGTTGGCCACAGTAAGCTGGAGGTTAAGAGGCAGGAGGCAGCTCTCCAATGTTAGGCTCACTCTCATTATCTCCTTCTATTGGTTCAGCTAAATGCTCAACATAGTGATTTCTGTGTGGTCCCCAGTCTGTTTATGCTAGTTCCAAGTAAAACTTAATCTTGTTATTGTAACCGTAATTGAACTATTATTCAAACCATTTAATTGTTCATCCAAAATGGAAGAGTTATTTCCATGAAAACTAACTTGCATGCTTTGGAAAGACACAATAATGTCAGCTGGGTGCAGTGTTGTTTTTATGAGGAGTGGTCAAGTTAAGTTTAGACACAGCCACTGTGAAAGCTTTGGTAATTAATAATAAACAGGAGTATTTTTATACTCAAAATGCTTCACAGATGTCTTTACGCTCCATTTATTCTTTGAAACAATGAAAATTGAGCATTATGGGTGATAATGCAAGAAAGGCTATAAACCATTTCTAATAAGAAAATCTGTCCTTATGGAAAAGTCCTCGATCCTAACCCAAAAGTGTGGCCAATGAATATAAATTTACATATTTTAAGTTAAATGTTTAATGTATGTATATATCTTTCTACATGTTCTCCCACATACACATTTTCAGTGAACCAAAGAGCAACTGTTCCTGATGGTAGAACATAAGGTTTCGTGTCTGTGTGTGTGTGTATATATATGTATATTCACACACTTGCTCATGCATATATCCATATATGGGCTTACGGAAATTTCTGGAACAACATGGTTGAAAAAAACTTATATAGTGATTTTGTGGGAAGTGGAAAGTATAAGTTATTGTAAATCAATATATCTTGCCAGAAAAATAAAAAAGTTTGCATAACTTTTGAAAACTATATATTAGGACATAAGCAATTTCTTAAAAAATGAAAAAAGTATTTTATGAAAATAAAAATTTAAATTCATTTTATTCAATATCTATGATACAGATTTAAAACTGGATGTGGGAAATCTCTGCAGACTTACAAATCTTAAAAGAAATTTAAAATCTCAAATGCAGTGCCTATAGTCATTTGGGGGGCTTATAATTGGGACAAAAATAAACTCAAGAACATGAAAAATTAAATTAACTCTCCCACAAATAATTTGATAAAATGATAAACTTTTCTAATGCTTTTGTCACTTGAGTGTGTAATTTAACATCTCTTTTATAATTACGATAACAATGGTATTGACTCATTTAAAGAATTCAAAATCAATTCAATACTTCCTCAGATTAAAAAAAATTATATTTTAAGCATTTCTCTAAGCATATTTGCATATTTTAACTGGTTAAAAGTTAGAATATTTTAATTCAATGAGGAAGTCCATAAGGTTTTCGAAACTATTTTTCGTTGGGGAGGAAAAAGAGGTTATTATACTTTTGTGCAACTATGTAATCCTGTAAATAAATGTATATTTTTATGTAGTACTAATATACTAATACATTATAAATAATATTTTCCTAAACAAGCAGGTTCAAATTAAAATTTTAAGGAAAACAAAACCATTTGGGCATTTCCCATAGAGAGAATAACAATTGAATAGTAGTATACTGTCACAAGGCAATGTGGAAGCTTAGTTTCACTAACGCAAAGGGTAAGCTAACAACTGAAAATAAATGTCGTGGTGAGTCTAATATTTATTTTCAAAAGAAAAGTGATTTGTTCTGTGACTACATTTTATTCCAGTGACTCTTTATTCAGTGGCACGATCAACGGATTTGAACTCTTTAAAGTGATGGGCACTTCAAAGAGAGCAAGTTGCTCAACAACTATTGAAACTTACATTTTGATGGCTCAAAAAATTGATCATTTTGGATACACTTTGCAATGTAACTTCTATTTTTCTCTGTCTATTCTGGGTCGCCTAACTTCTTGTTTTCCTAATGCTTTTCACAAATGTAGATTGAAATTTTTTAATGTCTATCCCATCATTGAAAATATGAAGATTATTTTGCCAAATGCCAGAAATGGGGGAAATAAAATATAAAAATTAATAGTAGTAAGTTACTGAGACAGCCCCAAAGTTCTTCACAACAATATAAAATGCAGAATGACCTATAATTGTAGTGTGAAAATCTTTTTACGCTTACGCACCTCAGGAACTGAAACTCCTGAAGTGGGCAGAGTCTGTTGAAAAAGAGAAGTTCACATTAAAGCTGAAAAAAATCAAACTGAAAACAAAATATCAATAAGGTTCTTACATCACTATGGTCCTGTAAAATAAACAAATAAATTAAAAATACATTTCTTTGATATAAGTGTTTTGTATTTCCTTAAGTTAAACAAATATTTTTTTCATTAAATATGAAATGTTCTAATTTAGAGTGGGTTAGGTTGTGACATTGTTTATCCAAAATAGAACTTAATCTACTCAAAGTACACAGACCTCTGTACAAATTTAATATGTCACATTTGTATTTTGGAAGGAGATTTCATCTCCAAGTTCCGTTATTCCTGATAAACAATTCCCACTACATTACAATTTGCCCCTTTACTCAACCCTCTTGCCACTTTCCAGTCCAACTTTCATTCCTTCCTAAAAATGGGCATTGCCTTTCGGATGTAGACATAGTTTATGGCATATGTTATATATTGTGATACTCTGGAAATAAGGAAAATCCATTAATATCGGTAAAAAATAGAAATAAATAAGTGGCAACATTTTTACTTGAGAAAAATTTAAAAATATCAGGTTAATACTGATGCTGGCCTTCATGACAGCATTTTCAATTATGTAACACCACTACTATCTTTCTGTTTCACCTTGGAAAGGTTTTTCTATTGGCCAGAAACAGAGACAAGGTTATTGTTCAAAAGGCTGCATTTTGTGAGATTTAGAACATAAAAGATAAATTCAGCAAAATAGTTGACTCATCATACACACGCACTATGCTACATAAAGATTTACCATGGCTGGGGGAGGGGGAAAGCTAGACAGGAGTTCTTAGAGATTTGTGTGTCCCTCATAAGGAGGGAATATCAATATATTCCATTTTCCTTCCCAGGTGGGGAAAGAAAAATATATGAAGATACATATGTACTGCAAGAGTCTTATTACCACTTCTCTGAGAAGGAAAACACAGTTGAGTAAGGATGAAAACAGGATCAAGCAACATTGGGTGCCCTGGTGGGGCTAGAAGTTATAAGAAAGAGAAAGTCACCAGCCCTAAGAGTTTTCTGATGGAACTTTCAACCTCAGCCCTCTGAAAACAACCCTACAAATTCATTCCAAGATCAAAACGATAGAAATATATGAGTTCACTTATAATCAAAATGTGTTGGTAAAAAGAAAAAGTGTAGGTAAAAAGTATATATAAAATTAGCATGTCCATCATTAGTTTATTCTTAAGCTCCAGTAAGAAAAATATGGTATGTAGTTAAAAAAAAATAGCAAGTTAATACAAAATAAATTCAGATACTATATTACTTCTTTTTTAACTTTCTTAGACATAATTTTTAAATATTGAAGATGAGTAGAATAAATGTTTTAGCTTTTTTGAAAATTATCATGAGTGCATGATTCTAAATGTATATATTTTAAATCAGAATTAATAAAAAACTATATTTTTATTTAATCTGATACGAGATGTGACTACAGAGGAATGTGATTGATTTTATTTAATTGGTATCTTTTTAATATTAAATAGAATACACACTACAGATAATTAGTTTAAAAAATGCATTTGCCTTCAGGGCACTTATTAAGTTCGATCTAATATCAAAGAATTTTTAAAAATCTTATTATTCTTAAGTATTAGGATATCTCTTGTCCTCATATTTTCTAATGTGTAATCATTTTAAACTGACAATTTAATCCAAATTGTCACAGAACAAAGAAAAATCTTTGGAGGAGATTATTGGAGATTTGACTTAGTTAAAATGTAATAAGAGCACAATACTCACATTAAAGTGATCATTAGTTATTTCAAGACTACAGTACAATTAATAAAATTATAGTTAATATCTACATGAGTGTTTATATTTTTGAGAAATTGCTTTCACATTTATTGTCTAATTTAATCATTTTACAAAACCAAGATACCTAATTTTTCAGACTAGGGAAATAGAAATGAGAAAGAAAATAATGTTCGCAACAGAATATTTCTTTTCTACACTCAGGTTCTATTTATTCAAAAACCATCAGTTGCAAGAAAAAAAATTTAGTCGTTTTTTTGCTATATCTCCATTTTTAAAAGTGATTTAGAAATAATTTTTAAAATATTGACAAAGAATAGAAAATATTTAGAAAACACTCTCTGTATATTTGTTTTTTCTGATAGAACGAGCTTAAATATCAATACAGATTAATTTAATGCAATAACTTCCAGTGCAATAGTAAGCTTTGAATGTTCCAAATAAAACTATTTTGGAAGCTTATTTTCCTTTACATACAGTGGAGCATCTCTGGCATCAAAAAGAAGTGAGAGACGGGCAGAAAATCAGGGTTGGGAAAGGAAAAATTGTCTTCATA
>CAUYON010060607.1:0-18530 GCA_963573935.1 Arctocebus calabarensis
TTTATATAGTGATCAAGAAAATGCCATGAAGGCTATCTGTAACAGTACGATCAAAATATTTCTGATTATATATGAAGCACATTGTGCCCTATGATTGCACCAATGTACACAATTATGATTCAATAAAATTATAAAAAAAAAATGAGTGGAAGAAGTAACTGCAGATATTGTGGAAATAGCAAAAAAACAAGACTTGAAATTAGAGACTGAAAAGGTGACTAAATTGCTGCCATCTCATGATCAAACTTGAACAGATGAGTTGCTTCTTATGAACAAAGAAAGTGGTTTCTTGAAGAGGAATCTACTGATGAAAATGGTATGAACACTGTTGAAATGATAACAAAGGATTTAGAATATTACGAAATTTAATTGGTAAAGCAGTGGCAAAGTTTGAGAAGATGGATTCTAATTTCAAAAGAAGTTTTACTGTGGTAAAATGCTATCAAACAGCACTGAGTACTACAGACAAATCTTTTATGAGAGGAAGAGCCAATTGATGTGGCAGACTTTATTGTTGTATTATTTTAAGAAACTGCCATGGGCACCTCAACCTTTAGCAACCACCATTCTGATCAGTAAGTATCTATCAACATCAAGACAAGATCTTCTAACCAGCAATAAGGTTATGACTCCTTAAAGGCTCATATTATTGTTAGCATTTTTTAGCAATATTGGGGGATTTTGCTTGTTTGTTTTTTGCAGTTCTGGCCGGGGCTGGGTTTAAACCCACCACCTCTGGCATATGGGGTCAGTGCCCTACTCCTTTAAGCCACAAGCACTGCCCAATATTGTATTTTTAATTAAGGAATGTACATGTTTTAGACCCAATGGTATTGCATATTTGATAGACTCTAATATAGTGTGGACCCAGCTCTTGTATATGTAACATATAATAGACTACTGTACAGTATAAACGTAACTTTCATATGGACTGGGAAACCCCAAAATTGTGTGACTTGGTGTATTGAAATACTTCATTGTAGTGGCTTGAAGCCAAATCCATGAAATCTCCAAGATATGCCTGTGTTACCTTTAACCAATTTTGAAGATTGCTTTCAGGAAATGAGAGAAAAAAAGTAGGCCTCAACTAAAATCAGAACACATCTTCTCATTATCCCTATGGAATTTGGCTTTGGTTTTCCTGAGAAAACTTAAGGCTTCATTTCCTTTTTCCTTGGAATTGAATATTCCTTACTTCTGTCTGATCACTTATTACTTGGTATTCCCACAGCTCACATGCTTCGTAAATTAGCATTGCATCCTTTTGGCATGAACTCCACAGTATGTCTTATTTACTTTTAATTGATATTTCTTAGTTGTACATATTTTTGGAGTATATGTGATAATTTGATATATGAATATAATGTGTAATGATCAAATCATAATAACTGGGATATCTATCACTCTAAACATGTATCTTTCTTTTTATTGAAAACATTATAAATTTTTTCTCTAGCTATTTTGAAAAATACAACAAATTATTAAGTATAATTTCCTACTGTACTATTTAATACTAGAATTTCTTTTATCTAACTGAATTTTTGTAACCATTGACCAACTTTTCTTTATCCTCCCCTTCCTTTCCTAGGCTCTGGTAATTACCATTCCAAATACTCTACCTCTGTAAGACCCACTATTTTAGTTCCCATATGAGTGAGAACATGATACTTGTCTTTCTGTGTCTGGCTTATGAGATCTGACATTTAAGTTCACAATCTTGCTACCATGTGGTTATGTTGACACATATGTTACACACCTCCATAAGGTTTCATAACCTTGGTACATCAGTATCTCATACTTGTGTTTGTGTCTTAAATGAGTGGTATTCATTATTGTTGTTTTTGTTTGCTGTGACAAGAATGTCAAAAGTCGAATTAGAGCAACAAAAATTCATGAATTTCTTGTTAAACCTGGTAAGAATAGAAGTGAAATAAGGGACATGTTAGTCCAAATTCATGGAGAAAATTTGAAGAAAATGGCATTTTACAAATGGATTAAAAGTTGTTCTAAGGGGAGAGAAAGTGTCTTTGTGAAGAGAAGTCAAAGAGGCCAGTAATTAGCAGAACTGATGAAAACATTGAAAAAATTCATTGAATTGTGCATCAAAATCATCACCTTATCATAAGAAGCAATGTAGATCAAGTAAACATCAATAGAGAAACAGGAAAATCTTAACTGAAATTCTTGGCCAACAAATGGCTCCTGCATCATGACAATGCACCAGCCCTGTCTATGAGGGAGTTTTTAGCTAGTAAACAAACAAATAATTATACTAGAACACCCTCCCTTTTCACCTGATCTAGCTCCAATGACTGTTTTGTTTACCTGTTTACCTGAAGATTAAAGAACTATTGAAAGAAAGACATTATGATGGCATTCAGGATATCAAGGGTAATACGGCAATTGCTCTGATGGCAGTTACTTTGAAGGATGGACTAGGCACTGGCATCATTGCGTAGCTTCCCAAGGAGAGCACTTTGAAGATGACCATAGTGATAGTCAGCAATGAAATATATAGCACTTTTTCTTTGATGAGTTTGCAAACTTGTCACATTTCACTTAATGTAATGACCTCCAATCCTATTTCATTCCATTGTATGATGTAGAGATACCCTACCATATTTGTATGATTCCCTGGAAAAATTATAATATTAAACAATTGTCACTATGGGCTAAAGGAACTCACTTGGTGCCAGTATCTCAGTGAGTAGGGTGCCAGCCACATACACTAAGGCTGGTGGGTTCGAGCCCGACCCGGGCCTGCTAAACAACAATGACAACTGCCACCAAAAAATAGCCAGGCGTGGTGACGGGCACCTGTAGTCCCAGCTACTCAGGAGGCTGAGGCAAGAGAATCGCCTAAGCCCAAAGAGTTTGAGGTTGCCGTGAGCTGTAATGCCATGGCACTCTACTGAGGGCAGCACAGAGAGACTCTGTCTCAAAAAAAATTTTTATATATATATAAAATTATATATATATAATAAATTATATATATTAGGGAAATATTGTATCTCACTAGAAATTGAGGCAATAGAGATTTATACATCAAATAGAATTTTTCTCTTATTAGTGATTTAAAAAAAGTATTCTGTCAGTGTTGTTGAGCGTGTATTGCAAAAGGCATTTTATTTCACTACCAGTGAAGTCTGTATGGGCATAACCTTTTACCAACATGTATCAAGATCCTTTAGCATACCTAAGTACTTTTAATCAGAAATTTTATTTTTGAAAACCTATAATTAACACTATAACAGAATATTTTTAAATGCTATTCGACTGAGTTTTACTGAATTTGTAAAATTAAAAATATAAATAATATAAATGCCCAACAGAATGGTAAAAGTAAATTAGGACATATGCACTTGATAGAGTAGGATGTGTATATTTTGTTAGCATGAGTGATTATATTAAAATGTTAAATTAAAAACTGCCATGCAAAAATGTACATACAATATAATCACTGTTTAATAAGGAAACAGACAGTAAGGAAATATACAATCAGTGCTGTTAAGGGTAATTATTCTTTGGAGTGAGGCTTGTAATTTTTTTCCTTACCTCTATTTTCTATTTAGTTTCTAAGTTTTCTGTATTTCTAATTCAGGGTTAAATGAAAAAGACATAAAGAAATGTAGGACTCTCTCCTTCCTGTATTCTCCATTCCAAATCCTCTCCATCACCCAGTTTTACTCTTCTCCCATGCTTCAAGCCACAGGGTAAAACCACTGAGCTTCTCAGGGAAAATGGATCCATCAAAGGGAATGTATATTTTGAAGTCCCAGTTGATTGCACTTTATGTTAAGATACCACTCTGTCTGTATCAGTTCTCCATGGAGACTGTGACCACAGTACTCAGTCTGAATCATTGTCAAAGTGACCTAAACCACACGGCAGATGGGAATTCTTCACAATTTAAACTGCTCCCAGTGAAAGCTAACCATCTATTTTCTGTTCACTACCTCTTTAAAATCAACAAATTAAAGAGTATGAGTATGTGATTGAATTTGCCTTTTCAAATGATATATTTCATCTAATCCTTAGAAGAACTCAGTGAAGGGTAAGAGTTTAGCCCTAAGTAGAACCAGAGAAGTTTGAAGCTTGGAATGATTATGTGGCTAGCCCAAGACATGTTGGGGTGGGAAATTTATCTAGATAGGGTCACAGAACCAGCACCATAGGAACTGTTAAGATGATCTATGTTTGTATTTTCCCACAGGCTCATAGCACTTGGGAAAATTTAGATCACAATAGTAAAGCAGGTGTTGATTTGGGCAAAGGAGGGGAAAAAAGAAGAGATATCGAGAAATTGGAGGATAGACTGCCATAGTTAGTTGGTGGGCCCATCACTCAAAGAGACCACTCTGAGACTGTCTGGAAATTTGAAACTCGGATGAAATAACATATCGAGGATGGACCATTATAGCTGAGTCCTCCTGAGGCAAGTGACAAGACATTGACCATGGGTTCCTAAGATCCTTGGTCCTGCTGCCTCAAATCTTGGATACCTAAGTTTTCCCTCAGTTCTTTAAGGCACCAGATCTCCCTTTAAATTACCTTTCCATAGAAGTTATACAGAGTTCATTTTTACTGCTTGAAACGGAATGTAAAGAACCATACTGATATAGGAAAGATTACAGAAACAGCTGAAAGATAGAAATTTGGGGCCAAGATGGAGAAGAGGTAGGTGACCATCCTGACAGGGGGCTAAGATGGAGAGGTTATGGTTTCCTACTTTTTTTTTAATATTCTGCCCTTATTTAATATCTTGTAATTGGCAGGCCTAGATGATAATTAAGTGGTAACCTGCAAGAAAAAATTCACGAGTTCCAGATTTTCTAAACTCCCTGGTGCATAGCAGACAGAAAAGGTATCCACAACATCATTAATTAAATGTGTGCTGCCAAAGGAAGAGTAAACCTGTAATAATGAGGGTAGGGGATAAGGGTAAGAACTGTGTTTGCATAAAGGCCAGCAGCAGTACAAACATGTAACAGGGGCAGTTATGGCATGCTTCTCCAAATGGGTGCAGGCCGCCTGGGTTCTAGATGTATGTCCTGAACAAAAGGTACCTGGGCTTCTGGATTTACACACATGTATAACCTCATGTGCTAACTCATGTGATTACACCTGACATTGTGTTATAGTCATACATTTGCACTGGCTCTGACTCTAGGATAAGTCTTTTGACTTACATACATGCAAGGTAGGTCCAGAAGGGATCACCCTGCTTTTTCCTCTGATCTGTGGTCTTCAATTTCCTGCAGGTTTTGTGTGTTATACAAGTAATTTTAATGGATTCTGTCTCTTAAATCCTCAGGTTCCATACATGTACTTTCCAACACAGATTGATCCAAACATTTCCCCTTACATAATTGCCCTTCTTTTAAAGGAATATACAGCCCTCCCTCATCCTTAATCTAATTGTAGCTCAATGTTTGAAGACAAAGAAACCTCCAGAGAGCACCAGAGAGGCACTTCAAAAATGGTATTGGTGTGAAAGCAAAGTACTCTAACAAATGGGGAATAACTCTTTTTGTGTCAGGTAATTTCTGATTCTTTGCTTTCAACAAAATTGGAAGACCTAAATGAGCACCAGTACTAATACTGGATCGTAGATTACTATGTGATTTGACACCTAACTCAGGAGTTCAGTGTTGAAGGACATTGCTAAAAAAAACTTCTATTGCCGTATATGGGAATAAATTATTTTTTTAAATGTAAGAAAACTAGCACTGAATGCCATCTCATTCAAGTATAAATATTCATTTATGCATAATCTGATTTTTTAAAAGCTCATTACAAAATGCATTTGTAATCACACGTTTGTTTTATTATTGCTCAAAAACTAATGTTTTTATCAGATATATCTTAATAAGAATGGATAATTCAATCCAAAATAAATATTCTGACACTTTGAGCCTAGGGCTCAAACAAATTTATTAAGTTGAATTTATTATATATTTCTGTGCAAAGAATAACAAGGTAATGTGCATAAATAAAAGATTTAAGCATAAAAATGTATGATATTAAAATTCTGTAAAGGAAGTTAAGTAGAATACCTGTTCAGGGGAGAAAACAACTCATTCAACAGAAGACTAACTATGGCCCACAGACCAAATCAGGCCTATCACCGGTTTATGAAGATGTTTTATTAGAACACAGCCATCTCTATTTGTTTACATATGTGTTGGCTATGGCTGCAGTTAGCAACCACAACAATTAGCTACAACAGAGTCAAGATGGCCTATAGACCTCAAAATATTGAATCTTTGGCTCTTTACAGAAAAAGCTCTCTCTCAGCTTACACCAATCAAGGCTGATCACCTTGACTCCTACACAATTCCTTTCTGAATTAGGATGCTTTAACTAAGATATTAGTCTGAAAGAAAGTTGAGTGGATGGGATGACAATGGTGTCTACCACATGCATATTTTGAAATCACCAGGGATTTTACAAACTGAGAAAACATCACACCAGTGACTGTAGAACTGTGTACCAAGGAACCCCACCCTTGGAGCAATGGGAGTTTTAAGGAATCATAGGTTCTTTAGCTCCCTTTTCTTTCACAGTCAGCAGTTATCAATGAGCAAAACTGATAACAGTTGAAGCCGAAAAGGTTTGCACTGGTTTGAACAAACCAAAAAAAGAACCACGCATGGGAAGCTTCTCCCCCACACCCTGCAGAAAGCCTTGGGTCCTTATATAGTAGCTGGAACAGTGGCTGCAAATTAAACACTAATGACCATTACTTAGAAACACATGGCATCTGCTGGCTTAATCATAGTTACTCATAACATTTGGGTATTTCATGGCCTTTAGTCCTGGAACCTTGCAGTCTTCAGGTAAGAAAGCCTAATTTAACTCATCTTCCCCACGCTCCACCCCTTTAGGGTTTCTTGCTTCACAATCTATACCATAAAGTCTTCCACGAAGGTCACTGTGTGAGGAATGTAAAGCTTTGCATCCATATACCACAGCAACAATATACTCTATAATAGCACAAGCGATAGCAAGCAAGACTTGTGGCCCACATAGTTTTCTGTCCAGAATGCAGGAGAGGAACATGTAGCCATTGAGTGACATCTCCCAAAGGTTCAGTCTCTAGCCACTGGACTATGGCTAGGTGTCGGCTTCATCATTACCTGAATGACCTAATGGAGCATGCTCTGTGACGTGATGCACCATCACCTGCTTCTGTGTCCCAGCTCCCATAACTCTTGCCACATGACCTAGCCCCACAATGGCCTATGCATAACCATCCAGTGGTTCAGTTCATCACAGTTGTAGGGTCAACTCCCTAAAGACAGTCCAGCCATCTGTGCAAATCACCAGTGGTGATGGCTTGTTAGCACCCCCTAGCCAGACTGCTTGCAACTCAGCTTGTTACTGCTTTGTCTGATTCCTGTGTCATACCTAATAGTCTGTCGATGAGTGGCAGGTTACCGCCATCCACCTCTGATTTGAGCCATCAGTATACCACAACACCAAGAATCAGGGCATGCCCCTCCTTACAGGGGCTAACTTTCAATCACCTGGATGTTCTGCACATTAGCATACATGTAAGTCATGAGACCCTGTACTTCCTGTAGCTCAGCCTGTAACAGGCTGTGGCTGGGGGCACCATGCTGCTGTAATTAGGCCCTGCTTTGCCAGGGTCCACACCTGTGCTGGGCTACTGTGTAGCTCAGTGGTCCAGTTCTACACCCAACTCACAATAGGATACCTGGTACAGTCAGTCACGGGGGCTATGGCAGTGACACTCTGTTACCAAGAGGGCTACAGAGTTCTAGGAGCAGAGCCAGCAGGGCCTCCCTGGTCTGCACTTCTCCGACTCCTCCAGGGCCTGCGTCCGGGAGCACACTCCTCCCTGCAGGCCTGCTAGGTCACACCCAGTGCCTCCATAGGCTTCCATTTCTTTTGGAAGTCCCTGTTCTTCACTTTCTGCTGCTCCACAGCTTCCCTGAGTTCAGTGACCTCCTTTTCCAGACATGAAATCTGGGTCTCCAGCTCCTTGAGGTGAGTCTGAGGCTGGTCAGCCTCTGCTTAGCTGGCCTGGCTATTCCTGCCTCCAGCAGGGCCTCAATGGATTGGATTCTCCCTGTGAGCTGGGAGTTCTCTGCCCTGGCCTTCTTGAGCTGCCTGAGGAGACCACTCAGCTCCTCACGTTTACTCCTCACCTCCTCTTCAGAGGACTCCAACTTGCTGTGCCACTTGGCCATCTCTGCTGCTCTTGGGCCTTCTCCACGTCTGCCTGGAGGCTGGGATGGCTGATCTGTGTGCAGCAGAGCTCCTGGATGACCTCATCCAGGCACTTCTGCAGGGCCTTCCCCCCTCCAAATGGCCACCTACAGCTGCCGGACCTGCTTCTCTAAGACAGCTGCCTTGGCTTCCAGAACCTTCTGCTGCTCTTGTCATGCAGCCTCAGACTTCTCTACCAGCTCTTCACTAATTTTGCTGAGTTCCTGCCAGAGCTTGCCAGCCCTGCCTTCTGCCCCTCTCTATCTGGCTCATGGCCTGGCTCAAGGTGTTCCTCAAGATGGAGTTTTCCTGCTGCAGACAGGCCCGCTGAGTGCTGGGCCCATTCTCCAGCTGCTGCTGAAGAGTCTAGATCTTGCCCTGGTTGGGGGATGCTTACCTTTTTGGTCTAGTCTGGTGTTCCCTCTGCCTTTTTGCCTTGACAGGAACCTCCACTCCCTGCTTTTTTCTCTTCTAACAGGAAATCTTGCAGGCTAATGGCTCACACACCTGGCCTCTTAGCCATCCTCGATTCTGTCTCTATCCTTCTTATTCTGTCTTGTCAGGGGTTGGAACTGCTGTTCTGGAGTTAGCTATTGCCATGAGTCTAACCGCAGGGTTTTGGATTTTCCATCAGTTTTCTCTCTGCCAACCCCTGCTGACCAAAGATCTGCCCACATCTGAGTGTGTGTGACCGTCACCTGCCTGGTGTCTTTCCTGCCCCGTGTGCTTGCTTACTAGCAGCCCAAACTCCCTTCTTCTGCCATATGGTCTCTGTCTCCCCTAGATCAACTATGGTGATGGTTACTTCATTTATTGATCACCCTACATAGAGTGTCAAACAGGGCAGAGGACACTCTCCCCAGCACAGTATCCCTCATAGCAGCTGTAAAACATTCATATCAGACCCTCAGACTAAATATGGCATTTCTCATACCCAGTTCCCAGAGAATCTGCTCTAATTCTGAATAGGACTGCCAGTGACTCTGTGGGCTATGCTGGCAGGTCCCCAGTATTAGTTCACACAGTGCAGACTGCAGCCATGACCCAGTCCAACAGGAGAGTACTGTGGTCTAGCAGTGGCACTTCTGCAAGCATTGTCCAAGGACGAGCATGTTGTGACAGAGGCTAATTTCTCCATGTCAGGCCCATCTACCCTAGATCCCATAAATCAGCGGTTCTCAGTCTATGGGTTGCAACCCCTTTTTAACAATGAAAATATATTGTGGCATTAGGAAAGTTGAGAACCACTGCCATAAATGCAACATCCTAATAGCCAGAGACTCATTAACTCAGCCTAAACTATTTCCCCATCTCCATCAACTGCTTGTGTATACAGACAACAGGTGGAGCGTTCTGTTACCTGAGGAGGTGCTGCTGCCCACCTCTCAGGGGCCCTTGGTTGTTGCATTTTTACCTTTTCGGTTGTCACTGGCAGGTCCCTAAAGTAGGATTCTGGCCTCCTCTTCTGAGGAGTCTGCTACCACCACCATGGGTTAGTTCAGTTCATCCCAGGGATTACTCTGTGGTTCCTCCTCCAGAAGCAGAGTTCACATCCCCCAGTGCTCTATGTTGGGAGTGACATTGCCTTTCCTCCTCCAAGAGTGCTTTCATTTCCTCTTGGGCCCTGCTCCTCTGCTATTCCTCCACCACATCCTAGAGTTTCTGGACGTGTGCTACCTCTTGAAATATTGCCTCCATCTCTGTTAGCAGAACTTTAACAAACACCCAGCCCATAGCCTTTGCAGCCACATGGGCATTTTTTTGTTCAAAGGCCTCTCCCACAATGTAGAGGGCCCTCTCAACCCACAGTGGTGTGCCATCCACATTGGTCACTCCTGGTGGGGCTCCCAGGCAGACAATAGAAGAACCATGGAATATAACATACTTGTGGCAAGCCGCCACTCTATACTTTCTACCAGTCTGTGATGAATCCTGCCAATGATGCCAATTGTAATACCAGTGGCCAAAAAGGTTCACACTGGATTCAGACAAACCAACAAAGAACCCAGGAGCCAAAGGTAGCTGTGACACACCCTTTACTCAACCTGCAGTGGCCAGTAAGCAGGCATGGGAACTTCTCCCTTCATTCAGCTTATGGGGGCAGGCAGTCTAGCATAGGAAACCTTCCACTTCCCAAAGCCTTGTAGCCTTATTTAGTAGCCAGAATAACAGTGGCTCCAAATTAAACGATTACTTAGGTACACGTGGCACCTGCCGACTTAATAGTTATTCAGAACAATTGGGCATGTTGTGGCCTTCAGGTGAGAAAGCCTAATTTAACTCATCTTCCCTGTTGGACCCAAATTGGGTTCCAGCTAGGATGGGCACCCCCAAGAAAACAGTCACCAACTCTCGAGTCAATGCAAAAGCAAGAGGTAGTTTATTGCTGACGCGTCAGGGTCCCTCAGCGGCTCGGGGGAAGGACCCCGTTTTGCTGTTACAGGCTGGTTTTTAAACTTTAAAACCACAAGAACAGGGGATAGTAAAGGGTAAAGGGGTTATGGTGTGAGGGGTTGTGGGGCACATAGATTGGTTGGGCTAGTTGCCGGGGCCAAACCGGGGCGTATAGATTGGTTGGGCTAGTTGCTGGGGCCAAACTGCAAGCAGTGGAGCTCAGGATTGGTGGGGCTTATTGCCGGGGCCAAACCACAAGGGGGCAGAGGATGGGAGAGGCTGACAAACAGGATGCAGGCTGTTGGGGCTTCCTGGAACCTTTTTGGGTGATAGAAAAAGGGGGGTTACTTCAAATGAAGGGATGCACCTAAAGTAGAGGATATTTATGTGGAAGATAATTGGGGGTCCCTCTGCCCATCAAGTTGATCATGAGGTGTTTCCTAATTCTAAGCTCCAGATACCATAAGCATATCTTGGAGACATGAAAGCAGCTACTGTTCAATCATTCCCCGAGGACCATGGATCAGTCTGAAATAGGTAACTTCACCCTGAAATAAAAGACTGCTTTGACATTCTTTGTGATTCTTCATTTATAAATGCCTGGTTAATGTAAAGTACTCCTTGCAAATCCCATCTTTCTCTTTTCCCATTTAAGGGGCTTATCAGCTTGAACTTTCTTCATACATTTAAATGTGTGACATTTTCACTGTTTGATCAATTTAAATGTGTGACATTTTCACTGTTTGATCACCACGTTTAATAATAAGCTCTAAGAGGATAGTGACTGTATGAATTTGTTCACCACTCTGTACCACCTGCCTAAGAGAGTGCCTGGGACAGAGTAGGTGCTTAACAAATTCTTTTTCTATTATTAGAGAGTGGTCTGTGGGGAGATGTTAGCTTGGAGCAGCCTATAGGGTATGGGATCGTCAGGGGACTCAGGCAAAGAGAAAATGTCACAGAGAGTGGTCAGGAGGGAGCCTTGGGAGATCTGAAAGGTAGTGGTTGATTTTATCAGTTCTATTCTATGATTATGGGTCTCTTTCTATAGGGGGACATAGCTACATGGGTTGTTTTCTTTTCTGTGACAATAACTATGAAATGTTTGTTATGGATTTCCAATATTTCAGAGTTAGGAGTAACTTTAGTATTTAGGGAACATTTAGTGTCTTTCCCCCTGTAATATGCATAGTAAGAGTAGTTTGAAATCTCGAATTCCTCTCCTTTTGGGAGGTCCTGAATACATTTCCCAAGGTTAGAAAAGTCATCCACATTTTCTTTGTTTGAAGCTAAGTAGTGATCCATAGTCATTGGATGGTCTTGGGCTGATCATCAACTGAAAACATGAGAACAAGACTTTTGTGAAAGAAATTTGTATCCTCTAACAGCAGTTCTCAACCTGTGGGTTGCGACCCACAGGAATTATATTAAAGGGCAGTGGCATTAGAAAGGTTGAGAACCACTGCTACATACCCACCTAAGAGAAAAACTCAAATCAATTCAAGGTGGGGGGAGGGGGAATGAGGGATTGGAGACAGGAGACAGGGCCGGAGGGAGGGGAATGGGGGTTACAATGAATGACATACCTCTTGGGAGTGGGACATAACTGTAAGAGGGACTTTACATAACAAATGCAAACAGTGTAACCTAATTCTTTGTACTCTCAGTGAACTTGAAACAATAAAAAAGAAAGTGTTAAACTAAAAAAAAAATTGGTATCCTTTGGATACATCTATTTATCTATCTACCTACCTACATACCTGCCATCAATCATCTGTCTGTCTATCTCTATCTATTTGAAGATATAAAATCTTATTCAATTGAAGACTGGGCCTGGTTGATCATGCTTATAATTCTAGCACTCTGGGAGTTGAAGGTGGGAAGATTGCTTGCCTTCAGGAGTTGGAGACTAATCTGAATAAAGCAAGACTCCATCTCTACTAAATATAGAAAAATGGTGTGGGTGTGGTGGGTATCTCTAGCAGTTACTTGGGAAGCTGAGGCAGCTTGAGGGCTTGAGGCCAGGAGTTTGAGGATTCTAGGACGTAAGCTGAGGCCATGACACTCTAGTCTGGGCAACAAAATCAGACTCAGTAAAAAAAGAAATGTATATAAATGAAATACAATATAAGCAATTTTGGGGGGTGTCAAACTTCTAAGTCTCAAAACTGTGTGTTTATGAAGCAACAGTATATTTAATTCCTGACTGTTGATAGGGGAGGGCTCACTGTGGTTTAAGTTTTTGGAGATGGCTTTGTGTTTTTATATATTTTTTTGTGTTACTTGCTGTTTGAATGCAGGCAGGCAAGAAGACTGATGGGGAGTAATTTAGATATTTTTGATTTTTAGATAATGTCTTATGTTATGTTGCCCAGGCAGGATTACAATGGCTATTTATAGGTGTGATTGTACCATATTACAGATTTATTTCCCTGGGTTCAAACAAGCTTCCCATATCAGTGTCTCAGGTACCTAGGTATAGGCATGTGCTTCCACATCTGAGGAAGAACTTTTAAGGAAAATAGCCTTGTTCATTAAGAAATTTTGACAAAATTGGTATTAAGTGTTTTATTTTTATTATAATTTATTGTGAAATCTAGCTAGAAAAGAAAATATCATTGAATAATTTTAGGACTATTTAACAATCATATTGGGTGGAGGACAAAAGGTTGGGATAAATTTTAATGTATTGTTGATTGGGCTCGGCACCTGTGGCTCAATGGGCTAAGGCGCCAGCCACGTACACTTGAGCTGGTGGGTTCGAATCCAGCTCGGGCCCACCAAACAACAATGACGGCTGCAACCAAAAAATGGCCAGGCGTTGTGGCGGGCGCCTGTAGTCCCAGCTACTTGGGAGGTGGAGGCAAGAGACTCGCTTGAGCCCAGGAATTGGAGGTTGCTGTGTGCTGTGATGCCATAGCACTCTATCCTGGGTGACAGCTTGAGGCTCTGTCTCAAAAAAAAAATGTATTGTTGATTGTAAAATCACCAATTGATTGGTTGAAGTCATTGTTATTAAAAAGGGCCGTAATACAAATTTATATGACAAATAAAGATAGTCTGTGTAAAGTGACAGCAATATTAGTTAAGATATCTATACATATCTGCTAAATTCTGGTGATCTCATAATTTTTGCTTATTATTTATATATAGGCCTTGCATACATGTAACTTTTGGATACGTATATCTTTTTTGAGTTTGTGATGGTTAAATAAATACAAACTTATTTTCACCTAGTCTTTATTACATTTAAAAAATGGGTTAATGTCTGAATTGTTTCTTGGGTATTATTTCAATTCATATAGGATTGATTGAATTTATGTTTAAGGAATTACAATTATACATTAGATTACATTAATTGTAAATGTATATAGGTGTCTTTGTATTTGGGCTATTTGTTGATTTTGATTTTATTTTTCCTGAGGAGATAGAAACTGTCCTGCCTAATTTTCTAGGGCTGCCATCAGAAAATACTTCAGAATAGGTGATTTACACAATGGAAACTTCTTTTCTCAGAGCCCTACAGGCTAGAAGTGTAAGTCTAGTATATCAGGTGGACTGGATTCCTCTAGGTCTCTCTCCTTGGTTTGCAGATGGCCCCCTTTTGCTGTATACCCCCATAGCCTTTGCTCATTGTGAAATCTCCCCTGGTGACTCTTGTTCTTCTAGGAACACTGGTCATATTGGAATAGGGCTCTACCCTTGCCACTTCATTTAACATTAACTTTCTATTTTAAGACTTTGTCTAAATATAGTTATGTTACAATATGCTGGGGGTTTGAATTTCAACATATGTGATGGATGGACACAATTCAGTCTAAAAATATCACTAGTAAATTTGATTGGCCTTGGTCAATGGGAGTCCATATTGTTTGGGCTCTAGTAAAGCCTTTGTCTCTGATGCTAGGCCACTTTGTTTTTGTGGGCATCATACAAGCACCAGGATGGTCTCTGAGAGAAGGAGGCTAAATTCAACTGGCTGAATCATTTTATCTATTGATTGTGTGTTTTTGTGGGCTACAGAGACCTTTATGCTCATGCCATGCAACCATCAACATGCTTCTACTAGACCTCTTTGTTGCCAAACTTCCTGTCTTTGTTCAAGTCAATGAACTCTGACTGACCTAGTCTTGTTTACCAGCTTCTTGGTCCAGCACACTCAGAATTCAGTACCACAAGTTTTCCCCTGACCCCTAAAATTGCAGTTGTGCAGCTATGCTAGTTCTCATAGCTACATTGTGGTAGAGAGTCTTGTATCTCTTCATGGGCACATTGTGTCCCTGGCTGTTCTGTGACAGTCCTTATTTATAGACCTGGTGTTGAAGACAGGAGGTGAAGGCAGTCCCTAAGGGAACACCCCTTCTACACTCTTCTACGTAGCACCTCTTAAGTCTTTTGGCTAAGATCAGGTATAGTATCTCTTCTTATCAGTTTTATAATCTTCTGTACTTACATGGGTTGGGATGGGTTGTGTCACCTCTGCTATATCCAAGGATATGTGTAAAAATCTTTGGAGGCATTCACCCAGAAATTCCATCTCACATGGCAAGACTTTAAATTTTTTTCAATTCTGGCTCCAACTTTGTATTAGTATATCACCCTTTATTAAGCATGCAGCTAGTTTTGAAGTTTGTCCCCATGACTAATGAATCCTCAATTAGATCTTCAGCTGTTTCTCCTTGTCCAATGTGAGTGGGTCTTCCTGATCCAATGAAAGGCTCTCTGCTCTCACAGTTTGTTGTCAATGATTTTTCAGTGGAACTTATCTCTTGCCATCTTTCTGTGCATCAGTGCAATTTAGCAGTATCTTAGTCCATGTGTATTGTTATAAAGCATTACCTGAAGCTGGGTAATTTATAAAGGTAAGAGATTTCTTTGGTTCACGGATCTTTTTACCTGTATAAGAAGCACGGTTCTGGCATCTGCATCTGGTGAGGGCCTCATCCTGAATTTGCTCATGTTGGAAGAAGAGTGGGAGCCAGGGTGTAGAACCACATGGTGAGAGAGGAAGCAAGAAAGAGAGGGGGAAGGGCAAGGCTCTTTTTGGCAACTAGCTCTCAAGGGAACTAACAGAGTAAGAACTCTTTTAGTGAACTCACCCACCACCAAGGCTTTAATCTATTCAGGAGGGATCCGTCCCCATGATCCAAAGATTTCTAGTTAGGTTCTACCTCCAATAATGGGGATAAAATTTTGACATGAGGTTTGGAGGGTCAAATATCCAAAGTATTGGAACTGACAAACATTGTCCTACAACTATCATCCCCTTACTGCCCTTAGACAATTCAATGCCTGAATATTGCATTGGCCAATATATTGCCCAACATGATACATAATTCCAAGTCACCATTCCTGAAATTTTGACCACTGAATGGCCATGTTGTGCCAGGAGTTGTCTGCACTCCACATACCAATTGGGATGGGAATCCTCATGGCCAGATGGTCCTACAGATCCAGTCTCTAAATCCTATTTTTTACTGCCTACTTTCACCAACAACTTTGAGTACCCTAGGTGCTGGTTGAGGTTTCTAGAAAGCAGATGCTGAGATGGAGTTAGCAGTGCAGACACCTGGGACAGAAAAGGGGCTGAAAGAGACTTGGCAGGAGGAGCTCTCTGACTGCCAAAAAGGCCTTGCTGAGACTCCTGGAGGACAATGGGAAGCTCTGGATAGTCTATCAGAGGTACCTTGCATGGGTGGGAAATAGTAGATTCTTTCTCAGTCATTGACTAGGTCCTCTGTGAATTAAGGACCTTGGCTTAAAAGATGAAGTTGACCTTAAAGGCACTAACAACAGTGAGCTAAACACATACTTTCCAATTATGCATCAAGTCTTTCCTTACAGATGAGAGTAATCAGTGCATCCCCATGTCTGTGGTAATGTAGCTAAAGAATTTGGTGTATGTATGCTTTAAATAGGGGAGAGGAAGACCGTAATTGGAATGATAGATCAAGGCTCCGCCAGATGGAAATCAGTGCCACTTGATGTGTATTTGGTGTGTAGCTACAACAGATATAAACAAAAGTGTTTGTATTGGTTTTATGTGCATGTCTACACCTTTTGTGTGGGATGTAATAGAAACTTTCTAGTGGGTTAGAAATGATACATATAAGTGTACATTAAATACCACTATTTTTTGATTGTACATAAAATATAATTGAAGTGACAGGCAAGATTGCATATTGGAAACACCAGGAACATGTAGCACAATTTGAGTAAACTTGCTTTTAAATGCTGTCTCTGCCATCTCCCAGGTCTTTGTCATGTCATGTTGCTTATCCTTCTGAGTGTTGCTCTTAAAGGATGATGGTGATGATGGTGATAATCCTACTGTTACTTCCATTTAGAGTGACTATAAGGTTCAGATATAATAACAGTAATATTAGTAGTAATTATAGCACTCTCAAAAATAATAAAGCCATTCACAAATTGGAGCTCTTTTATGTTAGGCATTGTTTGAAGACCTTTACATTTTCCTCTAATTTAATTCTTTGAAAAATGGAAGGAGATAGATTCTATTCATGTCTTCATTTATTTTTATTATTTATTTATTTATTTATTTGTAGAGACAGAGTTTCACTTTATTACCCCCAGTAGAGTGCCGTGGCATCACACAGCTCACAGCAACCTCCAACTCCTGGGATTAGGCGATTTTCTAGCCTCAGTCTCCTGAGTGGCTGGGACAGCAGGTGCCTGACACAATGCCCCGACTATTATTTTATTGGTTTGGCCGGGAATGAATTTGAATCTGCCACCCTTGGTATATGGGGCCGGTGCCCTACCCACTGAGCCACAGGTGCTGACCCCCATGTCTCCATTTTTTGAATCAAATTCTTTAGAGATATTTAATTTCTTATCAATAACAAATATACATTTACTTGATTTTTTCATTAGCTTCCTAAGTCTGTATTTTTGGCTCTAATTATTTTTAATTCTATTGATTTGTGCTTTGTTTTGCTTTTTTTTTTTTTTACCTTCCCCGCCCCTAGTATTTTTCAGCAGCATCTATTCTTATGTATGCTTTCAATCTGGACATTATATTTATGACTTAAAAAAATTCAAAACCTTCTTTAAATTCTAGTTGAGATTATATAAGCTTCTATTATTGGTTATATCTCCCTTGGACATTTATACATTTTCTGCTCTTCTTTTATAGAGCTTTAAAATTCTTAGCCATATTTTTCAGTGGTGATTTTCATCTGTTCCATGGCAACTCTTCATTAGTGAATCTTTGTATGTCATTTGCTTTTCTTATTCCTCTTCCATCTCTGTGTGTTACTCTGATGTGAGAACTCTTTTAGTTATCTCCCATATTTGAAAAAGTTATATTCTTTCTTGACCTATTATGTGTAGGATATTTGTGTGGAGAAGGATCCAGGTCATGTTCCCAGTCAGCATGGTTAGGAGAAATATTCTTTACAAAATTGCTTCTTGGAAGAGGGTTAGAGAGGTTCATGAATTTCAGTCACCCTTTTAATAAGATCCCCACATATATTGGATGCACTTCAAAGTTTTGGAAGTCCTGCTGTGTAATGTTTATAATAAAGCACTAATCTTTATAATAAAGATGAATTATTTTTTCTAATCTAATCTTTATAATAAAGATGAATTATTTTTTCTCTACTGCTTCCTGACATAAGATAATGGGAGCTCATATTACTTCATATTATCTTATTGACAGATAGCCTCCTGAAACTATGGTGCATTTGTGTGATCCTTTGTTAATTCATGCCAAAGCATACTCCAAGGAAGCTATTTCTTTTTTTTATTTTTATTTTTTTAATAATTTTATTGAATCATAATTATGTACATTGGTGCAATCACAGGGCACGATTCATATACATTCAGAAATATTTTGATCATACTGTTACAGATATCCTTTAGGCCTATCCATGCGGTGC
>CAUYON010060608.1:0-14662 GCA_963573935.1 Arctocebus calabarensis
TTGCCCTCTTACTTTCTTCAAAATTCCTAAGACCCTTTCAGAACCCATACTCACCAAGGCCTTATCCCTCTTTCCATCCACCCACCACTCCTGTCATCAGGCTGAAGGACCATTCATGAATGACAAAGCTCATGAAGGACAGTCCCTGGGCTGGCAATCCCTGGCCAGCTTCAAGGGCACATCATGTGACAAGAAGTTGACATTTGTCATAGTCCTTCTGCCACACATGCATATGCACACACACACACAACACACATATACATTTGCACTCTTCCTCAGGCTTTCAATAAGGAAGTGATGTGGCAGAGAGGCCTTTAGCACACGTCACCATCACCACTCCAACAGAAGGATTCACTGAGAATCGGCTTGTATAGGACCCTCAATCATGGCCAACAGATGCCCCCAGAGGCTAAAATATAAATGGCCTCTATTCTTGGCTGACCAAGGGCAGGTTCTCCATGTGGCTGATTCTTCCAAATGTCCCAAAATAAATTTCCAGTGAATTCTGAGGCCCCAGGCCTTCCTCTGTTGGGGAAGTCCTAGATGAGGTTCCACATGCCTCAACCGGCCCACAGCTCCTAGATGGGGGAGATGGAGTCAGACACAACATCTGTCCTGGGTCCAGACATCAGGGGAGGAAAAACACTTGGGCCCTTGGTGCTTGCTCACTGTGGCACCAGCCTGAGCTTATTAGCTCTTCCACAGCTTTGAGCCCCACAGAGGGAAGGACAGGGAAGCAGATGGGCTGACTCAACAACCATGTAGTTAGTGCTTTGCATGAGCTACCTGAGAGCCCACCAGTACTCTCAACCAGAGGGAAGAAGGCTCCTTTAAACCAAAAATGTCATGGCTCTGCTCCCACTCTGCTCAGGCAGGGAAGTGAGGCCTGGAGGGGGGCAATTCCTACGCTCCACAATAAAAAAGATTTTTTAAATATATTCATCAAAATAGTTTTCTTTTAAAAAGCCCCCCACTGCTGACAGCCCCACTGGCTGGCTCTCCATCGTGTCTCATACCAGTCCGGACACAGCCGGAGGGGTCCTGAGTGGCCCAAGTGCCCGTGTGAGTCTTTCCCACCCAAAAGGTCTTTGTAGGCAGGGAGGAGAGTGCCCTGAGGTCCATGGTGGGTGGGGTGGGTTCTCCACTGATGTTCTTCCTGACTATTCCAGCCCCAGGATGTAGTTGATGCCTTGCACGAGGCCAATGATGACAGGCTGCCAGGCTACCAAGTATCGAAGCCAATCCAGCAGCTGCCCATACATGACATGAGGCCTCTCCCAGCTGTCAGCATGTTAAAGAAAAAAAGGTTACAAGTAAGAGCTTCTAAAGTTGATGGGGAGGGAGAAGGTATCCCCCAGGGTCTGCTCCACAGCCTAGAGGAAAGAAAGTTGCTTTCTGCAAGGACCCACCCAGCTTCCCCTCAGTTCTCCATGTTAGAATAAGGAGCTAAACCCAGAGAAAAGAAGAGCAGAAAGGACTGGTGTGAGAGACAGGACAGAGAGAGCGGTGAAGAGGTGTATCTTAGTGCTCTATGAGCAACATGCAGGGACAGCCTCCTTATAACACTTTCTCTAAGATGGGACTGCCAGTCTGAGAAAAACAGTCAGAGGCCACCACAAATGTGTCTGTGACAACCACTGCAAGGGGGCTGGGAGTGGGTAAGATAAATCCCAAAGGTTCTGCTAGTATAATTCAAGGTTTTCTTCTGCTCAATGTTCCGAAGTTAAACAAAAACAAAACTGAAGGTTTTCTAAGTCAAGGAAGAGGGTGAGTCTAGAACAGAGCCAGAGGGAGCAACAACCAAGAAGCAAGAGGAAACCCCCTGCCAGTGGCTCTAAAGAAGGGCCCATCTAGGGGCACTAAGCACTAGGCCCTGCCAAGGCCAACAAGCCCTAGAAGTGAGTTCTCCTCCTTTTGCTTTATTTTATTCAGGGGTAGGGGGGCAGACAGAGTCTCACTCTGTCACCCAGGCTGGAATACCCTGGTATCATTGTAGCTCACTGCAACCTCAAAATCCTATGTGTTAAGCCTCTCAAGTAACCAGGACTACAGACTCATGCTACCATGCCTGGCTAATTTTTTTTATTTTTTTGTAGAGATGATGTCTCCCTATGTTGCTCAGGCTGGTCTCAAACTCCTGACCTCAAGCAATCCACCTGCCTCGGCCTTAAAGAATACTGGGATTACAGGAGTTGAGTCACCATGCCTGGCCAAAACTTTACCTTTCTTGCTTTGTATCTAAATGCTGGGCAAGGGATCTGGAGACGGGGCCTGGGAATCCAGCTCTGGAGAAAACACAGGGAGACGTTCATGAAACTGTGGGGGAAACTCTCCATGGGCAACAGAAATATCAGTTGGCCCAGATGTCTGAGAATGAAGGAAAGTCCCAAGACTCAGCTTGGCTGTGCAGTTATACAGTTGTTCCTGAACTGGGCCCTGGAAGAACTAAGCAGGGAACTTGAGAGGGGATAGGCCAATCTCCTATTCAGTGACTTCAGGAGTGTGCTAGGAACCAGGCCATACTGGTGTTCTCCACATATCCCAGCTAGGGTAAAGGGAAAAAGGAACAGGGAGGGATTATGGAGCTAAGAGGGCAGCTGGGAGAAGAAAGGGGGAAAAGTGGGATCCCTGAGTCCCAGGGGAACTGAAAGTGGGACAAAAGAAGTGCTTGGGCACTCTCTAATAGACAGAGTATAATGAAGAAGGGCGGCAGGTGAAGGCAAAGCAGGGAGAGCTGGCTGGTCTGGAAGTGGTAGCTCAGAGGAGCAGAAGCCCTGCACTAAGAGCAGATGGGTACAAAGGGCCCAGCCATCCCTGCACTGGCACAGAGCTGATCTCCAGCACTGTACATTATAAGAAAGGTATCAGCCATTAGTTGTGTAGCCTTAACTAAGTTATTCAACCTATAAACCATTTCATTTGTAAAATGAGGATAATATTATTCTAGTCATAAAGTTGCTAGAGCATCAAATGGGCTTAATACAAGTAAAACATTTAACACAGTGCCAGGCACACAGTGAGGAAGCAGTGATAGCTGCTATTACTAGCAACTTGTTACCCTCAAGGGATATAGAGCTATGATGGGAAGCTGACCTTCTAGTTCTGCCCTCCATCCCATCCCCAACTTCCCCAGAACAGAAGCCAAATAGAATTCTGGACTTGTCCCATTTGGAGGCAGGAGACAGGGCCCCCGAGGACCCAAAAGCAGAGTCACATTGGCCAGCATTTTCTTTCCACTGCCCACTCCTGACAAGGACTCAAACAAAGGATACGGATTGCTGAACATCCTTTTGAGGTCTACCTTCTCTTTGCAGTAGGGACACGTCTGCTTCTTTCCCACAATGCACCAGCCACGGATGCAGAACTCGTGGAATCTGAGCACCACTGGTCAAGGGAAATGGTGGAAGCCAAGATGACAGTCTAGCCTTGTGCCAGTCTTCAAGGTGCCCATGCACCATCTCTAGAGAAAAGGTTCAAATTCTGGCTTCACTTCTTACCAGCTCTGCAATCTGGGGCAAATCCCTCCCTCTGAACCTGTTTCCTCACATGTGAAGTGAGGGTAATGATCCCAATGCTCCCTATCCTGCAAAGTTGCTATAGGGGAAAATGGAGATAATAAATGCATCTCAAATACAAGTACAGAATGGGAGCTGAGTAAATACATGATTAATATTAAAAGTGTTATTCAGAAAAAGGGATTTGGTTTTAAACTAAGAAATCTTGTTAAAGGGTCCTCTTCCCGTGCACAGCCTCAGTGGCTATAGCCTTCAGGATGCTCTCAGACCTGCCAGTCTAGAACTGCTGTTTACAAAAAGGTGGCTCCAGTCTGTGGGGAAGGGTAAAGAAGGCTGCCCCTCTTGTGTCTCTCCTACACTTAACAGTCTGGACAGCATGCCCAGGTTCACAACCACCCTCTTTCCTCGCTCACTGTATACATGTCACAGGATAGAGGTGGCCCAGGAGCTCAAGACAGGATACACATGATTGCAAGACAGTCTATATGTGTTCTCAATGATGCCCTCTTCACTGACGTCCACGAAGATCTGCTGTCCACACACGGCACACACGCTGTCTGAGAGGTGTTTGGTGGGCATGCCTGATTCACTGTAGAACTGGAGAAAAGCAGGAGGAAAAGCTGTGAGAAGAGCAGCTGACACTGGAAATGCCAGAACCAGAAGCCTTACGTCTTCTAGGGAGGCAAAGCAGGAAAGCGGGAGGGGGTCTCTAGAGTTTCGGGGCTTTTTTTTTTTTTAGAGATAAGGTCTCTCTTTGTTGCTCAGGCTAGAGTGCCATGCTATGATCACACGTCACTGCAGGTTGAACTCCTGAGCTCAAATGATCCTCCTTCCTCAGCTTCCAAAGTATCTAGGACTACAGGCACATGCCACCATACCTGGCTAATTTTTTAATTTTTTGTAGAGAAGAAGTCTTGATATGTTACCTAGGCTGGTATTGAACTCCCGTTCTAACACAATCCTCTCATCTCAAACTCCCAAAGAGCTGGGACTATAGGACTAAGCCACCATGCAGGGCCTAGAGGACATCTTTTATTAGCCAAATCAATCTCATCTTATTAGGCAGACGGAGAAATAGATTGGGAAGTCAGATGCAATAGGAACTGAGGACTGGCTGGTCTACATCAGAGACGCAGGGATGAGAGTGAGGACTCAGGGCTGGTGATCAGGAGGTGAGTCAAATAATTCATTCTGTGGCCAGATTATGGTTCCAGCAGAGATGGACATTATTCTCCAACACTGAAAACAGTGAAATATTAGGTGTGTTGTTTGTTTGGTGGCATGGGCATTCTCAGACATTAGTGGCAGCAGCAAAAGAGGTTCAATCCTTTTGGACAATAATCAGGAATGGTATCTCAAACTGTCACACACTTTGACTCATTAATTTCAGTTCAAGGAATTTAAATAAATAAATGGAAATGTCAAAAAAGTTTCATGTATGCAGATATTCATTTAAGCATTATTTATAATTAAAGAAGCAAAGAATCTGACATTTCCTCATAAAGTTAAATATACAATTACCATCGGACTGAGCAATTCCATTCCTTGTCATATACACAGAAGATATGAAAACTAAACAGACATTTAAACGCCAATGCTCCTATCAGCATTATTCATAATAGGCAAAAGGTAGAAACAACCCAGGTGTTCGTCAACAGATGAATGGATAAACAGAATATGGTATACAAATACATACATAATGGAATATTATTCAGTCATAGAAAGGAATGATGTTCTGATATGTTCTATACACAAATGAACTTTGAAAAGACTATATTAAGTGAAAGAAGTCAAATACAAAAGGACAAATATTGTACAATTCCACTTCTATGAAGTATCTACAATAAGCAGATTCACATTGATAGAAAATAGATTAGTGGTAACCAGAGACTGTGGGGAGATGGTAATGGGGGGTTACTGCTTAATGGGCATTGTTTCTGTTTGGAATGATGAAAAATTTTGGAATTAGACAGTGACAATGATCATACAACACTATCAATATAATTATTTGTTTTTTGGGTTTTTTGGGGGTTTTTTTGGAGACAGAGTCTTAAGCTGTTGCCCTGGGTACAGTGTCGTGGTGTCTTAGTTCACAGCAACCTCCAACTTGGGATCAAGCAATCCTCTTGCCTCAGTTTTTCTCCCTCTGTTGCCCAAGCTAGAGTGTAGTGGTATCATTATAGTTTACTGCTACCTCAAACTCCTCAAGCGATCCTTCTGCCTCTACCTCCCAAGCAACTGGAACTATAGGCCTAGACCACCAGGCCTGGCTAATTTCTTCATTCTTTGCAGAGATGGGATCTTGCTATGTTGTTTAGGCTGTTCTCAAACTCCTGGCCTCAGGTGGTCCTCATGCCTCAACCTCCCAAAGTGCTAGAATTACAGATAAGAGCCACTGCACCCAGCCTATGAATATAATTAATACACTTAAAAATGGTGAATTTTGTGTTTTATACATACTTATATTAATATCACTATATGTATACATCCATGATTAGAAAAATATTAAGAAAAAAAGCAAACAAATGAAAATAACCATAAATGACCAATTATAAATGCCTAAATAAATGATGGTAACATTCAAGGGACTAATAGAGTGTCAAATGATGCTTAACATTAAGTACCAAAGGTAGGGTACAAAATTAGATACACAGAATGACTGGTCAAGGTAAGCCCAAATCCTCACAAAAAAAGGTCAGAGGGAAATCTATCTGAATGCTGAAACTGATGATATTTTGGTACTAGGATTATAAATGACTGTTTTCTTTTGCTTACTTTTCTGCACTAAAATTTTCCTTAATGTATGTTACTTTTAGATTAAAGACTATTACCACAGTTAATTATAACGGATAATCAATCCCATGCTCCAAAAAGAAATTCTAAATTTTGTGTTTATTTTTATTTATTTATTTATTTATTTGAGAGAGAGCCTTAAGCTGTCGTCCTGGATAGAGTGCCGTGGCATCAAAGCTCACAGCAACCTCCAATTCCTGGGTTCAGGCGAGTCTCTTGCCTCCGCCTCCCTAGTAGCTGAGACTACAGGCACCCGCCACAACGCCCGGCCATTTTTTGGTTGCAGCCATCATTGTTGTTTGGCGGGCCCAGGGGCTGGACTCGAACCCGCCAGCTCAGGTGTACGTGGCTGGCGCCTTAGCCCTTTGAGCCACAGGCCCCGAGCCTTGTGTTTATTTTTAAATAGCTACATAGTATTTTTCCTCCTAAAGAGAAAACACCTGGAATTTATTGCTTGAAATTTTCTTTTTTTTTTTTTTGAGACAGAGCCTCAAGCTGTCACCCTGGATAGAGTGCTATGGCATCACAGCTCATGGCAACCTCCAATTCCTGGGCTCAAGCCTCTGCCTCCCAAGTAGCTGGGACTACAGGCACCCACCACAACACCTGGCCATTTTTTGGTTGCAGCCATCATTGTTGTTTGGCGGGCCCGGGCTGGATTCGAACCCGCCAACTCAGGTGTACGTGGCTGGCGCCTTAGCCTGTTGAGCCACAGGTGCCGAGCCTGCTTGAAATTTTCTAAGACCTATTGGTTTTTTTCTATTCATAAAAAATTATGTCTATGGCTCAAGCATCTAGGGCGCCCAGCCACGTACACCAGTGCTGGCGGTTTCGAATCCAGCCTGGACCTGCCAAAAAACAATGACAACTACGACCAAAAAATAGCCGGGCATTGTGGCGGGCGCCTGTAGTCCCAGCTATTTGGGAGGCCGAGGCAAGAGAATCACTTAAGCCCAAGAGTCTGAGGTTGCTGTGAGCTATGATGCCATGGGACTCTACCAAGGGCAACATAGTGACACTGTCTCAAAAAAAAAAAAAATTACATGTTTAAAAAATACAAATAACATAAAATTGACCATCTTAACCATTTTCTTTTTTTTTTTGGAGACAGTCTCACTTTGTTACCCTGGGTAGAGTGCCATGGTGTCACAGCTCACAACAACCTCAAACCCTTGGGCACAAGTGATCCATTTGCCTCAGCCTCCCAAGTAGCTGGGACTACAGTCACCTGATACAACACCTGACACAATATCTGGTCTCATTCTTGCTCAGTCTGGTCTAGAACTCCTGACCTTAGGCAATTCACCCACCTTGGCCTCCCAGAGTGCTAGGATTATAGGTGTAAGCCCCTGCACCTGGCCCTTAACCACTTTTATTTATGTTTTTTGAGACAGAGACTCACGTTGTTACCCTTGGCAGAGTGCTATGGCATCACAGCTCACAGCAACCTCCAACTCTTAGGCTCAGGTGATTCTCTTGCCTCAGCTTCCCAAGTAGCTAGCTATTTTTAGAGATAGGTCTCACTCTGGCTCAGGCTAGTCTTGAACCTGTGAGCTCAGGCAATCCACCCGTCTCATCCTACCAGAGTGCTAGGATTACAGGTGTAAGCTACTGTGCCTGGCTTTTTATTTATTTTTTTCTTTCTTTTCTTTTTTTTTTTTTTTTGAGTCAGAGCCTCAAGCTGTCACCCTGGATAGAGTGTCCTGGCATCACAGCTCACAACAACCTCCAATTCCTGGGCTTAAGTGAGTCTCTTGCCTCCGCCTCCCAAGTAGCTGGGACCACAGGTGCTCACCACAACATCTGGCCATTTTTTGGTTGCAGCTGTCATTGTTGTTTGGCAGGCCCGGGCTGGACTCGAACCCGCCAGCTCAGGTGTACGTGGCTGGCGCCTTAGCCCGCTGAGCCACAGGCGCTGAGCCTATTTGTTTATTTTTTTGAGACAGAGTCTCACTTTGTCTAGTAGCAACCTCAAACTCTTGGACTCAAGCAATTTTCTTGCCTCAGCCTCCTGAGTAGGTGGTACTACAGGCACCCAGCTATTTTTAGAGATGACATCTCGCAATGCCTCAGCCTCCTGAATGGCTGGGACTGTAGGGGCCCAGCTGTTTTTAGAGATGATATCTCTCAATGGCTTAAGCTTGTCATGAGCTCAGGCAATGCACCCATTTTGGCCTCCCAGATTACAGGTGTGAGCCACCACACTCGGCCTTCTTAACCACTTTTAAATGTACAATTTAGTTGTATTAAGTGTATTCACATTGTTGCACAACCCATCACTAGAACTTTTTCATCCTTCAAAACTGTAAAATGGATTTTTTTAAAGCCACCTGCATTTATTATTATGATTTTATCCCCATATCTGTGAGATAGATTAATTATAATTATACTTAGTCTTTTTGCGCTTTCTTAATTTAGGCTCATTTTATTTTTGTCTTTTGGTTCTAAGCAATTATCTCTAAAAAAACCAAAGCCTGTATCAGTTCAGAATGCCCCATAGCTGGGTGAGGGGTGGGAGTGGAAGAGGAAGAAGGCAGACAGGAGCTGGGACAAGGAGAAAGGTGGAATGACACTGGACTTCCGAAGCAGACATAGCTGTACTTTCCTGAACCTCCATGCAACCTGGGGGCTTTCTGCACTCTAGGCTGCCCTTCTGAGGAATGACCTCTCTCAGCCATCAGAATTGCTACCTGATCCCAAGAGTCCTCAAGACAGAATGCAGAGATGTCACACTATCCACAAACGCCACAAATACAGAGCTTCTTGCCTTCATTCTCTTGAAAAACCATCTTTAAGTGGTTCCAGTCTCTCTTTAAGTCGGCTCACTTACTATCACAAAACATCAGAGTCACCCTACCTCTGGGAAAACCCAGATAAAGGAAGGAACAAGATAGGACTGAACTCCAGTGTCAAGGCCCTCCATCAGCAATTGCTGAATATTGCAAAAAGATCAGCCACTGAGCTCTCTGATAGCCCAATATCCAAAAGCTTCTCATTTGTTTCTCAAGAATGCAAAAGACATGGGTGGCACCTGTGGCTCATCGAGTAGGGCGCTGGCCCCATATACCGAAGGTGGTGGGTTCAAACCTTGCCTCAGCCAAACTGCAAAAACAGAAAAATAGCCAGGCATTGTGGCAGGTGCCTATAGTCCCAGCTACTCGGGAGGCTAAGGCAAGAGAATAGGCCAAGCCCAGGAGTTGGAGATTGCTGTGAGCTGAGTGACTTCACCGCACTCTACTGAGGGTGATAAAGTAAGACTCTATCTCTAAAAAAAAAAAAAAAAAAAGAATACAAAAGGCAATTAAAAAGGACATCTAGGCTTGGTGCCTGTGGCTCAACCGGCTGAGGCACCAGCCACGTACACCTGAGCTGGTGGGTTCGAGTCCAGCCCGGGCCCGCCAAGCAACAATGACAGCTGCAACCAAAAAATGGCCAGGCATTGTGACGGGCGCCTGTGGTCCCAGCTACTTGGGAGGCGGAGGCAGGAGACTCGCTTGAGCCCAGGAATTGGAGGTTGCTGTGAGCTGTGATGCCACAGCACTCTGTCCAGGGTGACAGCTTGAGGCTCTGTCTCAAAATAAATAAATAAAAAATTAAACAATAAAGAAGTTTACCCATGTAAGATGGGAATGCTCCAGGCCAGTACAGTATTGGAACATTCTCCGTAGGCCTGAGGGTACACATTATCTTAGAACCAACAAATGGAAAGAAAATGAAAAATATATAATCTCTGTTTCTTTTAACAACAATCAAAGCTAACCAGATTACACTAAAGGAATGAAATTTGTAAAAAATATTTTTTTTCCCAAAATAATACAGACTAATAAAAGGAGGAAACATCTTTGTGGAACACATCAATAGAATAGTGAACAAACTCGTCAAGTTGTATACATTAATTATCTGCAGCTTTTTGTATGTCAATCATACTTCAATAAAACTGTTTAAAAAAAGATGCCCAAATCTGTTACAGAAGCTAACATATTTGCTGTAAGGTTTGACAGCAACATCATAAGTAACAATTAGTCCACCAGGAACATAGGTAATCTCTGAAGCAGTTTAATAAAACAAAGTCTGTAAATGCTTCTCATAACCACAACCTCATCTAGGATTTTTGGATCAATATGTAATCTGGCAAACAAAAACTAGTTGGCTGTATGGACTTGCCACTTTAGTGAACTTGGTCTAGGTTACCACAGAAATATCAGGTGGGCCCACAGAGATCCATCTATGACAAACATCACAGAAATCACTAAAAGAAAAACTGTCTCCCCAAATTGTAAAAACTATAGAAGTCACTGTTGTTTTCGGAGCAGAAGTTTAGACGGGAAATAGAGGCATGAAAAATATACACTCTAGAGCAGCACTGCCCAAGAAAACTTCTTGTAGTGATGGAAGGTTCTAAAATTTAAATAAATACTGAGCATCTGAAATATGGCTAATGTCTTTGAGGAACTGAATTTTTAATTTAATGTAACTTATATTAGTTCAATCTTAAAAATAAACAGTCACATATGGCTGGTGGCGTGGTCTGAGACAGTATAACTCTAGAGATATGAAGCCACGTCTCATCATCATTAAGTAATTTCTGTATTTCAGCATGTGGGCATGCTAAATGTGGAGGGCTACAAGTCCATTAAGAAGGTGAGAAGGCCCTTTTAAGAACCAAATGAACCTCTTCAGACTTCAATAATGACTGCAAAATGACCCTGTTATTGTTACCTGAGAAGATACTCAAAACTCAGTTATTAGATAAAGACCTCCATAAAGAAGTTATAGCACAATTATCCTGCTATAAAAATACAAGCTATTCTAGGTGTCTTTTCTTTTTTTTTTTTTTTTAGAAAAACTATGTTTATTTAAAAAGGAAAATAGAGTGCAGTGGCTCACATCTATAATCCTAGCACTCTGGGAGGCTGAGGTGGGTGGACTGTCTGAGCTCACAGGTTTGAGACCAGCCTGAGCAAGAGCAGGAGCAAGACCCTGTCTCTTAAAAATAGCCACGTGTTGTGGTGGGCACTTACAGTCCCAGCTACTCGGGAGACTGAGGCAAGAGGATAGTTTGAGCCCAGGAGTTTGAGGTTGCTGTGAGGGCACTCTACCAAGGGTGACAGTGAGACTCTGTCACAATAAATAAATAAATAGGAAAATAATATATATGTACATATACTACATATAAATGTATATGCTTTTTGTGATTAGCATATTTGCTTTCTCCTCCTTATTTTGCGTTTGATTTCTCTTTTGTTAACCTTATTTTATAAATATATATACTTCCTTCATGATAAGCACTTTAAACTCTTTTTATTTTTTATTTTTTTGTTTTTTTTTTGAGACAGAGCCTCAAGCTGTCACCCTGGATAGAGTGCTGTGGCATCACAGCTCACAGCAACCTCCAATTCCTGGGCTCAAGTGAGTCCCCTGCCTCCACCTCCCAAGTAGCTGGGACTACAGGCGCCTGCCACAACACCTGGCCATTTTTTGGTTGCAGCCGTCATCGTTGTTTGGCAAGCCTGGGCTAGATTCGAACCCACCAGCTCAGGTGTACGTGGCTGGCGCCCTAGCCCGTTGAGCCACAGGCGCTGAGCCTTCAAATTCTTTTTAAAAGGTAGAATATAAATAAAAATTTATACTAACTACATATCAATAAACTATTAAAAAGATTAAAGTCTCATGTCAGCAAATTCTACAATCATCTTTATGATAAAAGAAAACCATGAAGGTACAAATAATTATGGCAAACTTCAAAGAACGGGGCAAATTAACTGAATTTGATCTCTTTAATATTTTTATTAAAGGATAATAAAACATCTAGCCAGCTGGAGAAAAGCAATTGCTTGAGCTTTTATATGCTATTTAGAATAAATCTTAACAGCTTAGTGAAGTTTTAATGCATTATCCCTGTCAAAAGGATGACTACAAATGAAGGAGGTAAGAATTCTTCTCTGATCAATAATGCAAATGCACTGAAGCCAATCAAAAGCAAATGGATTCTTCAATTAATAAAATATTTAACATCCTCAAACTACACCATTCCATGATATACAAATTCTGGCAAGGTACCATGAACCAAACCTTTGTGGGACTAAAAATAATACATTGCATTCATAAGGGCATTTTATACATCGAAAGAATTCATACTACTTCCTGAGAGCTCATGTAAAAAAACTCTCAACCATCTAACTTCACATTTTCTGATCCTATTTTGATTTCTCCTCTTTAGCTAGATACAAGTTGCCATTTCCACTTTAGCCTCACAATGCAGGCAATACAATTAAAGATCATAACCTGAGGGCCTGGTTTGGTGGCTCCTGCCTGGAATCCTAGCACTCTGGGAGGCTGAGTTTAGGAGTTCTGATATGAGCAAAAAAAAAAAATAGCCAGGGGTTGTGGCAGATGCCTGTAGTCCCAGCTACTTGGGAAGTGGAGGCAAGAAGATCACTTAAGCCCCAGAGTTTGAGGTTGCTGTGAGGTAGGATGCTATGGCGCTCTACACAGGGGAACAGAGTGAGACTCTATCTCAAAAAAAAAAAAAGATCAAAACATGAAAATAGTGGGCACCTGCCTTTTAAAGAAAAGGCAGGCCTTATATTGTCTCCCCCATTTGAGGGAGCTGTTTCTCCCTCACTTTCAGTCCACATGGCTCAGATGGAGCTAACCCCATGTAAAGCCAGGCCTCCCAGAGTGAGCATGTGGCATAAAGCTGGCCAACTCACTTGCTGGGTTATAATGAGTAGTGAAAGCACAGACACATAATCCAAACCAGCCAATGAGAATCACCGCCATGCGCTTGTCTCCCTAGTTACAGCCTATTGAGGCTGCCCAAGTTTGAGACCTACAGGCTACAGAGTGACCTCGCTGCTGCCCTCTGTTGACAGAAAGGTAGGAGGAGGCCCTTCCATAACGTGTCATGTCCCTTGGGGAAAAATAGAAGTCCCTGGGAAAAAAATATTTCAAGGACAAAGATACCTCAGCATGAGGCTCATGAAGAACTCTGGGAAAGTGAGACGAGGCTGAACAAAGGCCAAGAGCCACTCTTGCTACTACAGACTTATAGCCAATTCTTGCCATTTGCTTGTCTTTGAGAAGCTGGCGTGTTTGTAAAGGAAATAAAGGCTTGTCCTTACGCAAACACACTCTGTCCTTATGCTGTAGTTTGCTCTTAGCATTCCTG
Source organism: Arctocebus calabarensis (assembly GCA_963573935.1). Classification (NCBI taxonomy): domain Eukaryota; kingdom Metazoa; phylum Chordata; class Mammalia; order Primates; family Lorisidae; genus Arctocebus; species Arctocebus calabarensis. The sequence continues at coordinate 13,480 of CAUYON010060608.1, forward strand.
GTTTGCACTGCCACAGCCTCACCTGGGGCTTGAGTTAAGTCTTCCTCTCTTTCTGATGAAATGATTGTTTTGGACGGGGGTCTTCATAGACACCAGAATGAGGTAGACTGGAACTGGACCTCGACAGGGAAGGGTTTGGAGAAACTAGATAGGAGACAGCAGGGACAATTCATGCAGGGTAGTCCCTACCAAAGGTAAAACTGGCAGGACACAGACCAGTACTTTCATTTTGAGCATAGTGTGCAAGTACAGCAAGTGAAGAACTAGAGGTCAGAGAGGATAAGATGTTAACACTGAATCAGCAAACTGTGACCTCAGCTTTTAAAATAAGCCTAATATGATGATCCATAAACTGACTCGTACTATATCGACTCACATACACTGTCATCATCTCTTTATTATTAATACTAATGAAGGGAACAGAGAAGACAAAACCAAAAATCTTTCAAGGAAAAATTAATTTTAAAGCTTACTCATAAAGGGCTGGGTGTGGTGGTTCACGCCTATGATGCCAGCACTCTGGGAGGCCGAGGTAGGAGGATCACCTGAGCTTAGGAGCTCGAGACCAGCCTGAGCAAGACACTTCTCTACTAAAAATAGAAAAATTAGCTGGTCATTGTGGCAGGTGCCTGTAGTCCCAGCTACTCAGGAGACTAAGGCAGCAAGATCACTTGAACCCAGGAATTTGTGTTTGCTATAAGCTAGGACACCAAGGCACTCAAACCAGGGTGATAAATTGGACTCTGTCTCAAAAATAAAAAAAAAAAAGTAACTCATTATAATTATATGTTATATCCAGGAAACACATTTAAAACCAAATAATTAAGCCACACTGGAAAGCTCTTGGTTTTTCATTACATTTAATCATGGAACCCCCAAGTAGGGTAGTATTATTTTTTACTACCACTAGTAAAAGATGGTAGTTGCTGCTAGTAGCAACTTGCACCAAATCGACCCATCTATAACATATTTTAACTTTTTGGTTTTTTTTTTTTTTTTTTGTAGAGACAAAGTCTCACTTTAACGCCCTGGTTAGAGTGCTGTGGCGTCACACTGCTCACAGCAACCTCCAGCTCTTGGGCTTAAGTGATTCTCTTGCCTCAGCCTCCCTAGTAGCTGGGACTATAGGCGCCCACCACAGCGCCCGGCTATTTTTTTGTTTTGCAGTTCGGCCGAGGCCGGG
>CAUYON010060610.1:0-10527 GCA_963573935.1 Arctocebus calabarensis
ATATTGCCCTGTAAATTGTGGTAGTGGTACCAGGAATAAAAAATTAAGGAATTTTTAACTTTAAAAAAAAAAAAAGAAAAAGCAGGTTAGTAATTAGACGACAAATATGTTGTAAGGACAGAGACTATATCACCTTTATACAGGTTCGTCAGAAAAGGAGTATTGGCTTGTTTGATAATTCCTCTTCTATTTGAAGCAAATTTTGAAATTAGTCTGAAAGTTTTAGCTATGGATGTTATTTAGGTTTAAGTAAGTTATTGCTGGTTGATTTTCAGATAAATTTTTTAAAAAATGGCCAGTTCTTTGTAGCAGAGAAAGGTACAGGAGATAGGCAGACTTGCACCAGGGTCTGCAGAATCTGATTTCTGGGATCATTCCTAGGCAAGCACACTCCTGGAATCCAGACTGTTGGTAACACGCAGTTCATCACCTACTCAAATGGGTGCTGTGCTTGTCCAGGCAGGTGTGTGCCCCACTCACCACTGAGCCACCTGTCTGCAGCTGCCAACACTGCATCTCGCTGGCTCCTGTAGAAATCAATAACCCTGTAAGAGAAAACAGTGGAAAGGATGTGCTCAGTGTACTGATTGCAGGAAAAAAACCCTCTGGAGTCCAGGCTATAAGAATTTGTTTTCTGTCTTAATTATAATAAAATGTTGACTAGAGATCAGAGTGTATTTGCTTGACTTGTGTGGTGATAAAACTTTTCTGTTTTTCTTCCTTCTTGTCGGATAACTTCAAAGTGAAAAATAATAAAGGAAAGTCCATTTCTATGCAAAATATGGAAGTAGGAGAAAGTAGCAGGATCAATCTTTGTGACTAGTTGTCTATGACAGTGGTTATCATCTGCAGGGCAGGAGAACACTTAGAATCGAAGAAAATGCCACAGTGAAATGAGGAATTACTGATCTGGGAATGAGGACATCCTGTCTCTCCTGATTTATAAATGACCCAGGAGAAAACACATTCACATAACTAAAATAACACATCCCTTGCACCAATATATTCTTTACTTAGGAAAATTATGTTTTCATTCATCTTTGCTTGAGTGAAATCCTATGCCGCATGCCCCTCCCAGGTGATTATCAAGTAGGTATGTGCATGCCTAGTTTACCCTATAAATCAATTAAATGGTGATTTCCATTGTGAATCCTAAGCTAGCGGGAATTTTGGATCACCTTAAGTATGGGCAGACACTGCTTTCAAATCGTAACTTGGAAGCTCCTGAAGACTTTCTAGGTAAAGAGCTAACAAAACTAATTGGCTTTTGACTCTAAGAGCCTGAGAGACTGTTCCTTCTGTCTTCCTCAGGATTATAAAACCAACATTCTGGGTCATCTGCACCATGTCCATGGAGCTCTTATTTTACAATACTTGTTCCTAAATATTTTATCAAATGTTTCAGTACCTGTGCACATGAGCCAGGAAGCCTTCTTGTCCCCACTGGTGTAGAAGCTGGGATACCATAAGCTACAGTACATAAAACAATGACAGAAGTCATAGTTCATTCCCTAAAATTGTGATTTTTGCCAAATGTAAAAGCAAACCTCTCTTGATCACACGTAAACCACTATAAGAAGATACAACAAGATGAACCTAGCTTATATAGTCAGAGATTTATAATACTAATTATCATAATAATGCTAATAGTAAAAACAAAAAAAAAAATTCATTATAGTACTTGATATGTGCCAGTACTTAAAATATATTAAGATATACTTTAGCTAATTCACGCTTTACAAATTTCTACTTCACTGATGAGAAAATCAGAGGGGTCAAGTCAACTTTCTGTAAGTCACACCATCAAGTCTTAGAGCCTGGGTTCCATGTCCAAGCTGGTTCGGGGCCCAGGTTGCCAATTATAACATTACATTGCCTCTCTCCATATAAAAACCCATGGTACCTGTATAAAGTCATAAAACATATCTGGAGACATATCTAAAATAGAAGTTCTAGATGTTATCTACTGTTTATTCTAATGTGATTACAAAAAAAATCTATTTCCAAAATTGTCCTTACCTGGTTAAAAGTGCTGGCGTGTAATGATGACACTTCTGTGTGAAGAACAACTCTCTGTATCAAGGGTCTTGGACCAGTTAAAAACCCGATTCTCAACCTACACACAGACACCGATACATGTCACTTTCCTGCCTTTGTCAGGAAGTGGGCTGCAACCGAAAACTTAATACAGCTAATTCTTATCTCAGATATAGATTTAAATTGCAGGGTACATTTATTTAAAACAAGCCTGACCATGTTCTTCACATGTGTTCTTTCATACATGATACCAAAATCCCAAACAGTCCTGCTACAACCTTAGACTAACAAACGATATCTTTGACTACCGGAGATGAATGAGAGAGAACAGGCCTATGTGAACATTAACCATTGTCATAAAAAGAACAATGTGGACCAAAAGATGCTGGGGTGTGGTCTCTGGCTCTTTAGAGGCCAGCCTCATATTTGCTGATTCTTACCCAGAGGAGAGGACTTTCGAAAAAGAGTCAGCTCTGATGACACGCCCATCGACATCCATGGACAGAAATGTTGGTGCCCAGGACTTAAAATGGAAAACAAAAACAAAAACAAGAACCTTTGGATTGAGAATTGTTAGTCAACACACCATCACACTGCACAGAGTGGGGGCATCATTTGTGGGAAAGGCACAGGTATGTTCTTACCTTTCCTTCAGCCTGCAACACAAAAGGACAAGAAACACATTCTCTTAAGGCATTCGCTTCTCTGCATGACTTTTCCACCAAACACACACACAAAGTCTTCTTTATTTGCTCCAGATGCCATTATTATATATTTAGAGAAACCTCATTCAGGCCCTCCTTGCTACAAAGGTTGAAATCTGGGATCAACGGACTTAAGGAAGAAGGAAGAAGTCAAGAAAAACTAGTTTTTTTTTTTTTGTAGAGACAGAGTCTCACTTTATCACCCTCGATAGAGTGCCATGGCGTCACACAGCTCACAGCAACCTCCAACTCCTGAACTTATGCAATTCTCTTGCCTCAGCCTCCTGAGTAGCTGGGACTATAAGTGCTGCCACAATGCCCGGCTATTTTTCTGTTGCAGTTTGGCGAGGCCCAGGTTTGAACTCACTATCCTCGGAATATGGGGCTGGTGCGCTATCCACTGAGCAACAGGTACGGCCATGAAAAACTAGGTTTTTTTTTTTTTCATTGCAGTTTTTGGCGGGGGCAAGGTTTGAACCTGCCACCTCCGGTACATGTGGCTGGTGCCCTACTCCTTGAGCCACAGGCGCTGCCCAAGAAAAACTAGTTTTGATGAGACCAAAATGAGAGGGGCTGGCAGAATTCACAGTTGTTCAGAGAGAGAGCACTGATCCTTGGGACCCACAGAGACAAGAGGAGGAGGAAGAAGTGAAACACTGATGATGATAGTTAAAGTACTTCAAAAGGAGGCACAAAGGAGATCAGGGCTTATGGGCCAGAGTGGGAGAGTGAGTATGCAGAAGTGATGCTCAGGCAAACCAGACAGAGAAGTCAAGAGTTGAAAGCCAAGGTGGGTGGATTGCTTGAGCTCAGGTGTTTGAGACTAGCCTGAGCAAGAGCAAGACCTCGTCTCTACTAAAAACAGAAAAACTAGCCAGGCATGGTGGCAGGTGCCTGTAGGTCTAGCTACTTGGGAGGCTGAGGCAGGAGTATCATTTGAACCCAGGAGTTTGAGGTTGCTGTGAGCTATGATGATGTCATGGCACTCTACCCAGGGCGACAGAGTGAGACTCTGCCTTAAAAGGAAAAAAAAATGCTTGTGTTTCTTCTCAGTTATGTTTAAAGGGGGAACTGAATCCAAGCATATGTTCTTTGTGCCCTGAGAGCAAAGAAAGAGATGGATTTTGAGGAACCGGGCATTAGGTGTCTTATTGCTACTGTGTATTATCTGTTTGAAAATAGTAATAGTGAGAAGTAGCACACAAATGTATATATCTATATATATATATGTACACATATATGTATGTATACATGTGGGTGCACACAAGATGTAGGGAAAATGAACCTAAAAGTCCGTTATTTTGCAGGTAGGATCCAGCACATATATGACATGGTAGCAAACATGTGGCATGCTGCCTGGGATACCTCTGCCTGTATATAAAAGGGACATCACTCATTGAGCACAGACCTCTTCTGCTTCAGCTTTTCCCCAAAAGTATTAAGGGGGCACAATGTTTTGTATGCATAGATACTGGCTATAATGCTATGTCAGCATTTTTGCTATGCTTGTCACCAGAATAATATTGATTGTATCCAACAGGTAAGTTTTTGTCTCCCCCAACACCTGCTTCTTGATTGTCCATGTCCTTTATATACTGTTGTGCCTGTGTGACCCATTGATTAGCTTCCACTTATCAGTGAGAACATGTGGTGTTTCGTTTTCCATTCCTGAGATGCTTCACTCAGGACAATGGTCTTCAGTTCCATCCAAGTTGCTGTAGACGCAATTATTTCATTCCTTTCTAGGGCTGAATAGTGCCCCATTGCGTATATACATCCACTGTGGGACTGCTGGGCACTTAGATTGATTCCACAATTTTGCAGCTATAAATTATGCTGCGATGAGCACTCAAGTACAGGTATCTTTCTCCTCTGGGTAGATACCCAGCAGTCAGATTACTGGATGGAATAGTAGGTCTATAGTTCTTTGAGGGATGTCTATACTGTTTTCCATGGAGGCTATACTAATTTGCGGTCCCATCGACAGTGTGAATGTTCCTTTCTCTCTGCACTCACATCAGCATCTGTTGTTTGCTGACTTAATAATGTCTGTTCTTATAGTGCTACCTCACTATGGTTTTAATTTGCATTTTCCTGGGAATCAGTGACATTGAGCATTTTTTTCATGTTACTTGTCCATTTGCCTATCATTTTAGGAAAAACTTCTGTTCTATTTTTTTTTTTTTGACAGAGTCTCACTATGTTGCCCTTGGTAGACTGCCGTGGTGTCATAGCTCACAGCAACCTCAAATTCTTGGGCTTAAGGGATTCTCTTGGCTTAGCCTCCTGAGTAGCTGGGACTATAGGTGCCTGCTACAATGCCTGGCTATTTTTTGGTTGTAGTTGTCATTATGGTTTAGCAGGCCCTGGCCAGGCTCGAACCTGCAGTGTACATGGCCAGGCCCTACTTGATGAGCTACAGGTGCGGAGACAAACTTTTGTTCTTGTCTCTTGCCTACTTTAAAAAAAGAAATGTTAGTTTTCTTCTTACTGATTTGATTTCATTGTAGATTCTTAATATTAGCCCTTTATCAGATATATAGTTTGTGAAAATTTTCTCCCATTCTATAGGTTGTCTATTTGCTGTTGATTATTCCCTTTGCTATGCAGAAGCTTTGTAAGTTAATCCAGTTGCATTTAGCTATTTTTGTTGTTGTTATAACTGCCTTTGGGGGTCTTAGTAATATTGTTGTTGTTATAACTGCCTTTGGGGGTCTTAGTCATAAATTCTTTGCTTACGTCTAGAAGAGTTTTTCCTACATTTTCTTCCAGAAATTTTATGGTTTCATTACTTAACATTTAACTCTTTTATCCATCTTGAATTTGTTAAGCGGTGAGAAATCTTGTTTCATTCTTCTCCATGTGGCTGTCCCATTTTCCCAGCACAATTTATTGAACAGGACTTCTTTTCCCCAGTGTATGCTGTTGTCTGTTTTGTTGAAAATTATTGGATTGTAGGTAGATGGTTTGATATCTGGGCTCTCTGTCTTGATCCTTTGGTCTACATCTCTACTTTCATAGCAGTACCATGCTGTTTTGGTTACTACAACCTTGTAGTATAATTTGAAGTCTAGGCAGCAGACAGAGCAAGAGCTTGTCTAAAAAAAAAAAGTCTGTTTTATTTGATATGAGGACTATACACCTGTTTGCTTTTTGTTTCCATTTGTATGAAATTATTTTTCCCATATATTTTCCATGAGCCCTTGAGTCCTTGTGGTTTAGATGTGTTTCTTGAAGACAAAAACCACTCAGCTGTTTTCATCACCCATTCAATGTCTGTTACTTGGGGCATTCTGACTGTTCATGTTCACTGTTGGTATATGTGATGCTGTAAGTTATGAGCTGTAAGTTTTAGGTGTTTTCACACTGGTAGCATTTATTGTGCTGTTGCATGTACAATGCACTGCTGCACATTTCTTATAAGCAGGTCTAGTAGTTACAAATTTCTTGGTGTTTGCTTATCTGGAAAATACTTTATTTCTCCATCACTTATGAAACTTAGTTTTGCAGGTTACAAAACTCTTGGTTTGCAGTTGTTCTACTTACGAAGATTAAAAATTCCCCTGGCCAGTAAGGTTCCCACTGAGCAGTCTGGTGTTACCCTGACAGCTTTCCCTTTTTACATTAGTTGTTGCTTTGGCCTTGCAGCTTATAGAATTCAGCCCCTCCTTTTGACTTTGGCTGGACTGATGAACTATTTGCTTTCAATCATCCTGGCGTTAGATGACCATAGTGTATCTGGATTTCTGAATCTGTGGCTACACCAGGGAAATTCCCCTCAACAATCCCCTTGGGTAGGTATTCCATGCTTTTCCATTCTTCTTTTTTACCTCTGTGATATCTATACTTCATGTACTGCCTCATTTCACACATGCTCACATTTCTCTGTGTGATCAATCATCCTCCTTCATTCTTTTTTCCAAATCTTTGACTGACTGGGTTAGTTTGAAAGCCCTATCTTCAAACTCTGAGACTCTTTCTTCTGCTTGGTCTACCCTATTGTTGAAGCTTGCTGCTGTAGTTTGTAATTCCCTAAATGACTCTTATTTTCTTAAGTTCTGTTGTATCTTTTCTCATGTTGTCTATCTCTTTAGTGAGTTTTTCATATTTTTCATTTATGTTCTCAAATACTATTTTGATTTGTGTTGGTTTTCAACCTTATCTTCAATTCCATTTATCTTGTTTGCCATCCATATTTTGAATTCTGACATTTTTGACAATTTCCTTTTCATTGAGATCCACTGCTGTGGATCTACTGTGATCATTTGGGGGTGCTGGACGGTCTTGTTTTTTCATGTTGCTAAAATTTTTTTTGGTTTAGGGCAGCGCCTATGGCTCAAAGGAGTAGGGCGCCAGCCCCATATACTGCAGGTGGTGGGTTCAAACCCAGCCCTGGCCAACAAAACAAAACAAAACAAAAAACTTTTTTTTTTTTTTTGGTTTCTTCTCATCTAAGACCTTTTCTCTCAGCTCAGGGCTGACAGGTTTGCAGCACACCTGCTCTCCTCTGCTGGGAACTCTCCTACTTATTGAGGAGGGACTCCCTAGATGATGCTTTCATCCCCTGCTTTGGAGGACAGACCTGCTGGATGGGGGTGGATGCACTGAGTGCTTGCAATGTGGCTGTCTCCTAGTGCCCTCTTGATCCAACATGGTGCTGGGGTATGTTTGTATGGACTATTGCCGGGTCCTCAGACGGGCATTGTGGGAGCTGCTCTGCACAGGTCTCCTTGTGGTAGTGTATGTGGCCACTTGGTGAGGCTAACTAGGCTGCAGCCACAGGTGTCAAGGCTGCAGTAGTTGCTCCACTCAGTCTAGGTTTAAAGGTGGTACAGTGAGGGGCAGCTTGTCACTAGCAGCCTGTGGTGGTGAGCTAGCCAGCAGACTGGCCCTGTGTGCTGGTACATGAGCTTGGCCTGCCTGTTACAGTGTGGGCTCGTGGCTCATTCTGCTGGTTGGCTCTGAAAGGGTTGGTGGGGGTTTAGCTTGCTGACCAGCTCACATGATTAAGGTGTGTGGCCAATGGCCTTGCAGGGAGATAGCCCTCAGCTGGCCCACAGACCGGGAAGCATGGTGGCTGGGATCGTGGGGCATGGTCTGCCATCAGGCACATGACCTGCAGACACTTGGGCCTCCCTTGGAGTGCGAGTCTGTAGAGCAGAGTATCCCTCCCAGGCAGCATGTGCCAGGCTGGGCTTATTCCCCTGGCTGGGGAAGCAATGGGGTTGGGCCACTGGATGGCTAGTGCTCTTGCCTCACACAGGCTCTGCCAAGGCCACTACTGAGGGATCTCTTGAGCTCCTTCACTCAAACCCCCAGGTTGGGTGCGCTGGCTCCAGTCATAGGCCTGTGGGAGCGTTCACCCCTGCTCCATCCCACCTGGTAACTGCTGATGTTGGGGTAGGCACAACGAGGCCGGTCCCCACTAGGCCTGTTCTCCAATGCAACCCCACTGTGTGGTACCCCAGCAGTAAGCAAATCAACAGGGAGACTTGTGGCAGTGGAGACCTCACAGCTCAAGTCACAGTGTCTGTGTAGGGAGCAGGGGCCCTGGGCTCTGTTCATCATCCCTGCCTAAATGCAGGATCTCCCCAGGTACCTTCCCATCTTGGTTAGTACAATTCCCTGTGTCCACCTCCTTTGCTCAGAGTGGCCCGTGCTTTAGCTAGAACACAGCTTCCTAATCCTTCTCTGTGCTCCAGACACTCACCCAGATGCTGCAGTTGAACCCAAGATGAAACTTTCTCATGTTGGGTATGATGCTGATGGAGCTATGAGCCAGGATGTGGAGCTCAAGAAGCTCAAGAAGCCCTGCCTCTGTCTCTCCAACTGTGCTGCCCAGAGACCTGCTACTATTTTGAAGCTAAACAATGTCTAGAAAGAGCAATAATACTTAAGTTGAAAGGCACTAACCCCTTGATAAAAGTGGAAGACTAAAAATTGAAGTGGGAGCATATTGACCTTAATTCAACCAGTTTCAGTGTAAAGGGATTAGCTCTGACTCAGCAGCCAGGCCAACATCCAGCACAGTACAGACTTTCAACAACTTACAGTGACATGAGCTCACACCATCACTTACCTTGTTAAACTGGAGAAAATAGTAAGGATCATCTTCTATTATGAGGAAATCATATTTTCTTGCAAGCTAAAAAGAGTTAAAGTGATGTATTTATTTCTTAAAGAAATGTATATCTTAAGAGTTATATAAAATTGAAATCATTTGGAATTATAATTCTTTTTTTTTTTTGAGACAGAGCCTCAAGCTGTCACCCTGTGTAGAGTGTCATGGCATTACAGCTCACAGCAACCTCCCATTCCTGGGCTCAGGCGAGTCTCCTGCCTCTGTCTCCCAAGTAGCTGGGACTACAGGCGCCCGCCACGACACCCGGATATTTTTGTTTGGGTTGCAGCTGTCATTGTTGGTTGGTGGGCCCAGGCTGGATTTGAACCCGCCAGCTCAGGTTTACATGGCTGGCGCCTTAGCCTGCTGAGCCACAGGCGCCGAGCCTGGAATTATAATTCTTAAATTGTATCATAACTGTATTCATTCATTCATTCAAGAATTGAGCATTTGTTGTCCTAGACCATGAAGATAAAGAGATAAACAAGGCATCAAAGGCTCTTGTTCTCATGCAATTTAGCAGGAAAGACAGAATAGACACAGTCAGCAGATGCAGAGCAGAAGACATTTGATGGGAGTTTTAAAGTGCTGGGGATAGCACTCTATCAGGGGACATGTGGGAGAGAGGGCGATAGCAACTATTTCAGGCTGAATCAGGGGGAAGCCCTTCCTGACCAGGCTATAGCAGAGTTCAAGATAAGAGGAAGAATTCATCTGTGCAAATACCAGGGAAGAAAAATCTGGACTGAGAGGCAAGTGAGGACAATGGCCCCAGGTGAGCAAACATTTTGGCAGGTTTAAGGGCTATAATAACCAGTGTGCCTACCCCAAGAAGATCAAGATGTAAGGCCGGAGAGCAGACTGACCAGTCAAACTACTTTAAAAGGCAGAAGAGGGAAACTGGACTTCACTGAACTACCAGGAGAAGCCACTGAAGGGCTGTCCACAGGCTCATGAGCCTGCTGTCCACAGACATGCCAGCAGAGGATGCGACTGGCTTTATGAGACTGATTAGAGACCAGTATGAAGGGGTAGGGAGATGGTGTTGTAGAAGCCCAGTGAGGGTGGATGGTGGCTTGGAAGGTGGGGACAGTGATGGGGTGGAGAAAGATGGAAGGATTTGGGCAACTTGGTGGCATGTCCACAGGATGAACTAGAAGTAGGGGAGGGGAAGAGAAGGGATAGAGAGGAATAAAGGAGAATGCCTCATGATCACACTGTTTGTAGGGCTGGAGAATGTGAGTGGGTGTGGATCAGAGGTTTGGGATGGGGAAAACTGTGTTAAGTGTGAAAGGCCCATGAGATGTCTGCATGCAGCTACCAAGGAGAAAGTTTGGCACAGAAGTGTGGAGCTCAAGGAAGAGGCAGGGGCCAGGCAGCGTGTCGGTCATCATTTCCAGAGTGGGATTCATGGCCACAGAACTGGACCAGGCCATGTAGGGCAGGTACGTAAACCAGAAAGAGAACTCAGGACAGTGCCCAGGAGAGTACAAAAATAAGAATAAGACAACATTTTGGGCGGCTCCTGTGGCTCAGCGAGTAGGGCGCCGGCCCCATATACCGAAGGTGGCGGGTTCAAGCCCGGCCTCGGCCGAACTGCAAAACAAAAAAATAGCCGGGCGCTGTGACGGGCGCCTGTAGTCCCAGCTACTAGGGAGGCTGAGG
>CAUYON010060612.1:0-10196 GCA_963573935.1 Arctocebus calabarensis
AAAACAAAACAAAACAAAACAAAAGAAACACAGTCTGGGCCTGCCAAACAATGACAACTACAACCAAAAGAAAAAAATAGCTAGGCAATATGGCAGGTGCCTGTAGTCCCAGCTACTTGGGAGGAGGCTGAGGCAAGAGAATCTCTTAAGCCCAACAGTTTGAGGTTGCTGTGAGCTATAATGCCATAGCACTCTACCGAGGGCGACATAGTAAAACTCTGTCTAAAAACTTAAAAATAAAAATAAATAAATAAAAATAAATTAAAAAAAAACATGATTAATAGGCTGAGTGCAGTGGCTCATGCCTCTAATCCTAGCACTGTGGGAGGCAGAAGAGGATGGATTGCCTTGAGCAAGAGGGTCAAGACCAGCCTGAGTAAGAGCAAGACTCCATCTCTAAAAATAGCTGAGGGCTTGGCGCCTGGTGCTCAACCGGCTAAGGCGCCAGCCACATACACCTAGAGCTGGCAGGTTTGAATCCAGCCCGGGCCCGCCAAACAACAATGACGGCTGCAACCAAAAACAACAATGACGGCTGCAACCAAAAACAACAATGACGGCTGCAACCAAAAACAACAATGACGGCTGGGCATTGTGGCGAGCGCCTGTAGTCCCAGCTACTTGGGAGGCGGAGGCAAGAGACTTGCTTGAGCCCAGGAATTGGAGGTTGCTGTGAGCTGTGATGCCATGGCACTCTCTATCCAGGGTGACAGCTTGAGGCTCTGTCTCAAAAAAATAAATAAATAAAAATAGCCAACTGTTGTGTGCAGTGCCTGTACTCCCAGCTACTTGGGAGGCTGAGGCAAGAGGATCACTTGAGCCCAAGAGGCTGAGGTTCCTATGACTCCACAGCACTCCACCAAGGGTGACAAAGTGAAACTTTGTCTCAAAAACAAAACAACGTGTTTAATATAACATCATCCAGGGAATTCCATTACACTTACAGATATCGACCTGATATTTTCCATTATATGTCAGAAAGAAATGAATGCTTAAAGACGAGGCAGGCAGAGTTTGCATGAAGTGAGCATGTTACATCACACCAACAGCTGTTGGATGGTTACTTCAAAGACTAGGGACAGAATTACTTAGATTAATGCTATATGCTTAAAAGACTAGCATTACCCAAGGCAAACAAAGTATATTAGTGAAGCAAAACCTTTTAGAGGATGTAGGCATGAACTGGGCTTGGGAACAGCCGTTTGACAAGTTTTTGTTTTATAAGCCCTAGAAGACAAAAGGAAGTAACTGCTGATGGGAGAAAAGAGGGAGAATTGTGGTTCACTTAATCATGTGATAAAGGGTTGTTGTCATGATGAGGAGCTGAGGATTTGGTGGCTCAAGCGGTTAAGGCGCCAGCCACATTCACCTGAGCTGGCAGGTTGGAATCCAGCCCCGGCCCACCAAACAATGATGGCTGCAACCAAAAAATAGCCAGGTGTTGTGGCAGGCACCTGTAGTCCCAGTTACTTGGGATGTGGAGGAGGCAGGAGAATCGCTTGAACCCAAGAGTTGGAGGTTGCCGTGAGCTGTGATGCCACAGCACTCTACCCAGGGCGACAGCTTGAGGCTCTGTCTAAAAAAAAACAAAAGCAAAAAACACGTATGGCGCACTAGGTATTGGGCTTTTTTTGACACAGAGTCTCATGTTGTCATCCTCGGTAGAGTGCTGTGACATCTTAGTTCACAGCAAACTCAAACTCTTGGGTTCAAGAGATTCTTTTGCCTCAGCCTCCCAAGTAGCTGGCATTATAGGTGCCCGCCACAACGCCTGGCTATTTTTAAGAGATGAGGTCTCACTCTTGCTCAGACTGGTCTCAACCTCGTGAGCTCAGGCAATCCACCTGCCTTCACCTCCCAAATGCTGGGATTATAGGCATGAGCCTATAATCCTGGCCCTTTTTTGGTTTGTTTAGCAGGCCCAGGCTGGGTCCCAACCAACCAGCCCCAGTGCACAGGGCCGATGCTCTAACCTTGATCTGCGGGAGTCCAGCCTTTGGTCTATTTATTTATTTATTTATTTTATTAAATCATAGCTGCGTACATTAGTGCAATCAAGGGGTACAATGTGCTGGTTTCATATACAATCTGAAATGTTTTCATCAAAATGTTTAACATACCCTTCATGGCATTTTCTTAGTTATTGTATGAAGAAATTTGTATTCTGCATTTAGTAAGTTTCACGTGTACCCTTCTAAGATGCACCATAGGTGTGGCCCCACCAATTACCCTCCCTCCACCCCAGCCTCCCCCTTTTGTCTCTTTTTTTATGGTTTGGGATTCATGGAGGGTACAAAGAATTGGGTCTTTTTTTTATTTTGAGGTGTAAGAGCAAGAACTGTTTTACCTGCTTTGCATGTACTGATTAATTTAAACATCACAACAATCCCATGTGATATATACTGTAAATTTTTCCTTTTTTTTTTTTTTTTTTTGTGATGCCATGACCATAGAGTGGCCATGGCATCACACTGCTCACAGCAACCTCCAACTCTTGGGCTTAAGCTATTCCCTTGCCTCAGCCTCCTGAGTAGCTGGGACTACAGGTACCCACCACACCGCCCGGCTATTTTATTTGTTGTTGCAGTTTGGCCAGGGCCAGGTTTGAACCCGCCACCCTTGGTATATGGGGCTGGCGCCCTGCCCACTGAGCCACAGGGGCCGCCCTATAAGTTTTTCCATTTTATAGATGCCCAAATTGACGTACAGAGTAATGTCACTTGCCCAAGATCATCACATACTTACTAAGTGGAGTTGCAGGGCGGCACCTGTGGCTCAAAGGAGTAGGACGCCGGCCCCATATACTGGAGGTGGCAGGTTCAAACCCAGCCCCAGCCAAAAACTGAAAAAAAACCACACACGCACAAAAACTAAATGGAACTGCAATCTCCAACAGAGTGTGCCACAGCTCACATTCCTCCAGTAAATTCCTTTTCCTTTTTGAGTTAGCTAGAACTGGTTTCTGTTGCTTACGATCAAAGAACCCTAAGTGATGATCTCTCTCATTTTTTCTCCTCCATGAGAGGGACCCACTTACAACTCTTTGGAAGTACTCTAAACTTTCTCTTTGTTCTGCCTAAATAAAATTTCTCTGTTGCCCTGAGTGAAAAAAAAAGGACCCTAAATGATGCAATAACTTAGGTTAAGGAAGTCTTTTTTTTTTTGAGACAGAGCCTCAAGCTGTCACCCTGGGTAGAGTGCTGTGGCATCACAGCTCACAGCAACCTCTAATTCCTGGGCTCAAGCGAGTCTCCTGCCCCCGCCTCCCAAGTAGCTGGGACTACAGGCACCCGCCACAACACCCGGCCATTTTTTGGTTGCAGCCGTCATTGTTGTTTGGCAGGCCCAGGCTGGATTCGAACCCGCCAGCTCAGGTGTACGTGGCTGGCTCCTTAGCCTGTTGAGCCATAGGCGCTGAGCCAGGGAAGTCTTTATGATTGTTGTCTCACCTGTATAAATAATTTAGTACCAAATAAATGGTAGCTATGATTCATATACCATGACATAGAAGGAATATTGTAAAGTGAAGAAAAGAAAGATTAATGTTAATGAAAGTTAACTGAAAAAGGATGAAACTTCATTGGAAATTAGTATGTGAAATTTTTTTTTTTTTTTGAGACAGAGTCTCTCTCTGTCACTGGGCAAGAATAGTGCAGTGGTGTCATCACAGCTCACTGCAGCCTCAAATTCTTAAGTTTAAGTGACCCTCATGAATAGCTGGGACTTCAGGCATACACCACCACTCCTGGCCAACTTTTTCTATTTTTCGTAGAGACGAGGTCTCGGTCTCCCTCAGGCTGGTCTCCAACTCCTGAGCTCTAGGGATCCTCCCACCTCTGCCTCTCAGAGTGCTAGGATCACAGGTGTGAGCCACTGTGCTGGGCCGAGGGAGACGTGTTGGAAACTAGGTAAATATCCTACTCCTGTTTAGGCTTTCAACTTCATTTTTCCTTTTGATTCAATGGGTTATAATCTGTTACTCAGTCTATTTACCTATTTATTTACTTTTAATTGAGATACAATTAACATACCACAACAATTCAGTGATTTTGAGTACATTTATAAAGTTGTACAAATATCACCACTGTCTAATTCCAGAACCCTCATCCTCAAACACTGGGCCCATCAGCAGTCACTCTTCTTTCTTCCCTCTCCCAAGGGCCTGGCAACTGGTCATGTTTTCTTTCTTTCTTTTTTTTTTTTGGTGTCAACTCTTGTAGAGTGCATGGTGTCACAGCTCACAGCAACCTCAAACTCTTGGGCTTAAGCGAATCTCTTGCCTCAGCCTCCCAAGTAGCTGGGACTACAGGCCTCTGCCACAACACCTGGCTATTTGTTATTATAGTTTTTGTTGTTGTTTAGCAGGCCTGGGTCGAGTTTGAACCCACCAGCTCCAGTATATATGGCTGGCACCCTAACCACTAAGCTATGGGCGCTGAGCTGCAACTGTAATCTTTGTATCTCTATACATTTGCCTCTTCTGTACATTTCACATAAATAGAGGTATACAATGTGTGACTGACTTCTATTAGCATAACGCTTCCCAGGGTTATGTTGTAGCAGGTATCAGTACTTCATTCCTTTTTGTTGATGGATAATATTCCATTGAGAAGATATATATCTGAGGCAAGAGAATCGCCTAAGCCCAGGAGTTGGAGGTTGCTGTGAGCTGTGACTCCATGGCACTCTTCCGAGGGTGATAAAGTGAGACTGTCTCTACAAAAAAAAAAAAAAAGAGCAAGAGAGAAGATATATATGTTACATATATATTTTGTTTATTCACTCCTCAGTTGATGGACATTGGGGTTGTTTCCACTTTTTGGCTTTTATGAACTACGCTGCTATGAGTATTCACACATAATATTTTGAGTGGGGTGGCGCCTGTGGCTCAAAGGAGTAGAGTGCTGGCCCCATATACTGGAAGTGACGGGTTCAAACCCAGCCCTGGCCAAAAACTGCAAAAAAAAGAAAAGGAGATTTTGATTTTGTGTGGACATATTTTTTTAGGTATATACATAGTCATAGATTTGCTAGGTCATATGATAACTCTGCCTTTAAATTTTTGAGGAACTGTCAAACTATTTTCCAAAGTGACGGCATCATTTTACATTCCCTTCGGCAACGTATGAGGGTTTCTACTTTTTTACACTTTTGCCAACAGTTGTTATTGTCTGTTTCTTTTGTTCCCTTTTTTCTCTTTTCTTTTTACACAGAGTCTCAGTCTGTTACCCTGGGTAGATGGCGTCATAACTCACTGCAACCTCAAACTCTTGGGCTCAAGTGATCTCTTTGCCTCAGCCTCCTGAGTAGCTGGGATGACAAGCGTCCAGCACAATGCCTCGCTAGTTTTTCTATTTTTAGTAGAGTCAGGGTCTTACTTCTTGTTCAGGCTGATCTTGAACTCCTGAACTTATCGTTCTATAACTTTGTTTTCATCTAGTCTTATGTTGCAAACATATTTACAAGTCAAGAAATACACTTTCACAATATGTGTACCACTCACAGTGGTTGAGGGTATATACAGTATTATATTGTATTCATTCTTTTATCATTGGATGTTCATTCATTTGCCTTTAATTGGTGGTGATTATAATCAATGCTGCGAAAAGCACTCTAGTATTTTAAAACTTGCTTACTTATCCAATACATTAACTCCCACTGGAAAATTTTAAGGATAGCTCAGATGAACCACAATTCAGGTTCTATAAGCAGGTAAATGACTTGGAGGACATAAATGCAGCCTCTCCTGTGCCATCTTAGGAACTGCTCCCAACAGCCATAGAGAGCATACACAAACTCCAACGCTGTCTGTTTCAAAGTGTGCTTTTGAAAGGGAAGGTATACATAATCAAATAAAATGGAGGTGAGAAACTGAAAGACAAAAAGGGTTGGGCTTGCCCCATGGACACAAAAAATGTCCAAGTGAAAATCAATTGTCCTGGGTGGCACCTGTGGCTCAAGGAGTAGGGCGCCGGTCCCATATACCGGAGGTGGCAGGTTCAAACCCAGCCTCGGCCAAAACCTCCAACCGCAAAAAGAAAAGAAAAGAAAATCAATTGTCCTGTGCTTGAATTAGAAGATTTGGGGCCATGCCTGTGAGACAAGGTTTGGAGTCAGCAGACCTCGGGCCAAACACCTGCCACCCCCTTTAGTAGTTAGAAAGGTAAGCTACTCACTATCCCAGCTCTGGGTCGCTCAGATTAAGTGTGGATAACTCTTGGAGTTACGAGGAGTGAGATCAGGCTTGCAGCAGTCTGACTCCACATCTGCTAATCAAGTTCAGCCTCATAACCTATCACCTCCCACAGGCTCTGCCTCCTACCACACTGGGATTAGGATTTCAACACATTGATTTTGACAGGGGTGCCACATTTCCATCCATAACAGAAGGGACAATGGATCAATTAGGGTTAGATTCAGTTACATGTGACAAGTCCAAAGAACAATGGTTCCAACCACATCGAAAATAATTTAGTTTCTTAAAAATGAAGTCTGAGGAAATCTGAGGTCATCAGTCCAAGGCTTGCATAGCTGTTTAGCTCCCTTAAAGACCTTAGAAATGCCAGCCTGAGCAAGAGTGAGATCCTGTCTCTACTAAAAATAGAAAAGAAAAAAAAAACTAGCCGGGCGTAGCACCTGTGGTCCCAGCTACTTGAGAAGCTGAGGCAAGAGCATTGCTCAAACCCCAGACTTTCAGTTTGCTGACAGCTATGATGCTATGGCACTCTATGGGTACTCTCTACCCATAGAGTGAGAGTCTGTCTCAAATTAAAAAAAAAAAAATGACCTTAGAAACTCAGGCTCCTTGTAACTCCTGGTCTAGGATGGCAGCTAGTATGATGACCTTTCCATCCAAGTTTATTCCCATTTTTGAGCCCTTGCACCTCCTGCTTTACAGGTAAAACAGGTAAAATGGGCATTTATTATAATAGCAACTAAGGGAGAGTTACACTTCAGATTCATGAGAGTGGTTGGCTCTTGGGAGGGGAAGAGGGAAAAATGAGATGGTAATATCCACAGTGCTACAACAGAGCTTGAAACAAAGCAGGATCTCAATAATATTTGTGTAATTAATGAAAATACTAGGTTAATATGATCTTGACTTGGTGCCACTAACCAGTAGAATATTGCTCAAAATTAATTTTTTTTTGAGGCAGAGTCTCACTCTGTTGTCCCAGGCTAGCGTGCTATGACATCATAGCTCACTGCAACCTTAAACACCTAGGCTCAAGCAATCAGCATGGCTCAGCCTCCTGAGTAGCTGGGACAAAAGGCATGTACCACCATGCCCAGCTTGTTTTTCTATTTTTAGTAAAGATGGGATCTCATTCTTGCTCAGGCTGGTTTCAAACTCCTGAACTCAAGCAATCTACCTATCTTGGCCTCCCAGAATGCTAGGACTACATGCATGAGCCACCACGCCCAGGAATTCAAAATTAGTTATTGAATAACATCCACCTTGGGCGGTGCCTGTGGGTCAGTGGTTAGGGTGCTGGCCTCAAATTCCAAGGGTGGAGGGTTCAAACCCGGCCCTGGCTAAAGTGCAACAAAAAATAGCCAGGCGTTGTGGCGGGCACCTGTAGTCCCAGCTACTCGGGAGGCTGAGGCAAGAGAATTGCCTAAACCCAGGAGTTTGAGGTTGCTGTGAGCTGTGACGTCACAGCACTCTATCGAGGGTGATAGAGTGAGACTCTGTCTCTCTAAAAAAAAAAAAAGAATAACTTCCACCTTGACTCTTTGAGAATAAAATCAGTTGAAAACTCCCTGCTTTGAATTGGGGGGTATAGTTGTGTGTGATAACCTGCACTGATAGTCCCAGCTACTCAGGAAGCTGAGGCAAGAGGATTTCTTGAGCCTGGGAGTTCAAGGCCAGCTCGGGCAACATAGTAAAACTCCTTTCTAAAAATATACCCCCCCCCAAAAAAAGGAATTGATGCCAGGCACGGTGGCTCATGCCTGTAATCCTAGCAACTCTGGGAGGCTGAGGTGGGTGGATTGCCTGAGCTCTCAGGTTTGAGACCAGCCTGAGCCAGAATGAGACCTTAGTTGGATGTTGTGGTGGGCACCTGTAGTCCCAGCTACTTGGGAGGCTGAGGTAAGAGAATCACTTGAGCCTAGGAGTTTAAAGTTGCTGTGAGCTGTGACCACAGCACCCTACCAAGGGTGACAAAGTGTGACTCGTCTCAACAACAACAAAAAAGGAATTGAGGGAAAAAACTGGTTCTCCTAAATACAGCAAAAGATCTGGGACTGGTGTCAAACTCCTATAGAGAAAAATAAGAATTATTTTTCTTTTTTCCTTGTCTGTTCCTTTTAGACTTTAATTTGGAGGGGAGACAAAAAAAATCATATGGGAGTGGTAAGGAAGCAGGCAGCGGCGGATTAGAGCTGAGGTGGAACTTCCAGGCAGGTGAAGCAAATCTCTGAAGCTCCTAAGATCTTTGACCTCCAAGGATCTCAGAGGACCTGCTCATTCTAGGGCAAGGTTTTCACGTCTACCCATATCTTACCCAGTGCACATCACCTGGGGGAGTTAAGATGTGACGGCAGCCTGGATTTGACCCCATCCAATAAATCAGTAACGAGGCTGTAGCCCTTAGGGCACCAGGGATGGTGCAGGGAGGAGCACAATGTTCCTGGGAGGCAGCATGGTGGCCCCAGATTGAGCCAAGTACACACAAGTCAATGCAAAATGTGCCCCATGGCATGACATGGGTACAGTTTACCCTGGTGATTTGGAGGAGGATGAGCTTATCTGTAGGTGGAGAGAGCCACGACAAGATTGGTAAAGGATGTGGCATTTCCAGGGAGGTTTTTTTTTTTGAGACAGAGCCTCAAGCTGTCACCCTGGACAGAGTGCTATGGCATCACAGCTCACAGCAACCTCCAATTCCTGGGCTCAAGCGAGTCTCCTGCCTCTGCCTCCTAAGTAGCTGGGACTACAGGCATCTGCCACAACTCCTGGCCATTTTTTGGTTGCAGCCATCATTGTTGTTTGGCGGGCCCAGGCTGGATTCGAACCCGCCAACTCAGGTGTATGTGGCTGGCACCTTAGCCCGTTGAGCCACAGGCACCGAGCCCCAGGGAGGTTTTATTTCCTTAGGAACATTGCACAAAACTCTCTTGAGAGCAGAGATCTTTCTTTTAAAATTGCCTTAGCTCTGTGTATATATTTTTACCATTCTTTTTCTTTCTTTCTTTCTTTCTTTTTTTTCCAAGACAGACTCTCACTCTGTGGTCCTGGGTAGAGTGATATGGCATCAGAGTTCAAAGCAACCTGAAACTCTTGGTCTTGAGCAATCTTCTTGTTCAGCCTCCCAAGTAGCTGGGACTACAGGTGCATGCCACTAAACCTAGCTATTTTTTCTTCTATTTTTATTTTATTTTATTTTTTCTTTTTTGAGACAGAGTCTCATTATGTTGCCCTCGCTGGGCTTAAGCGGTTCTCTTCCTTCAGCCTCCCAAGTAGCTGGGACTACAGGTGTCTGCCACAACAGACACCTGTAGTCTGGCTATTTTTATTGTTGTTGTTGTTGTAGTAGCTGTCATTGTTGTTTAGCAGGTTTGAATCTGTTAGCCCTGGGCACCTGTAGTCCCAGCTACTTGGGAGGCTGAGGTAAGAGAATCACTTGAGCCCAGGAGTTTAAAGTTGGTGAATGTGGCCGGTGCCCTAACCACTGAGCTACGGACGCCGAGCCTCTTCTATTATTAGTAGAGACAGAGTCTCACACGTGCTTAGGCTGGTCTTGAACTCCAGAACTTAAGCAATTTGCTCATCTCAGCCTCTCAGACTGCTAGGATTACATTTACTATTCTTTTTATTCACATTCTGTTTTTCTCCTCAAATTGGAGTGACAATGCTTTTTTAGTGTGAGCTAGGAGCATTAGCTCTATTTTTCCTTTCCTTTCTTTCTTTTCTTTTTTTTTTTTTTTTTGAGACAGAGTTGCACTATGTCACCCTTGATAGACTTCTGTGACGTCACAGCAACCTCAAACTCTGGCTTAAGTGATTCTTTTGACTCAGCCTCCCAAGTACCTGGGACTACACCCACCTGCCACAATGCCCAGCTATTTTTTGGTTGTAGTTGTCATTGTTGTTTGGCAGGCCCGAGCTGGATTTGATGTATGTGGTGTATGTGGCTGGCGCCCTTGCGGCTGAGCTACAGGCACTGAGCCTTTCTTCTTTTTTTTTTTTT